>KV455006.1:0-300809 GCA_001662575.1 Pseudogymnoascus sp. 23342-1-I1 | reverse complement strand
TAATATATTCCGCCAGGTCGATATCAAAAGGGTTATACTTGTTTGCATATACGCCTCCATCATCTTCGATTTCAACAATGTTAATTTGCAGGACTTCTGGATCGGTGTCGTCGGTCGAGACAAGGTGGTCGAATGTAACCCCATAGTAATCAATCATACTATAGTACAAGGGAGTGTCAGCGTAGGCTCTTGGAGACAAGAAGCTTGTAAGATAATTACCTACACTATCGGTCTAGCCTCTACCAACCAACCTTTGTATTCATCCCGCACTACCATGTCCCCAGCGATGTCAGGCCGTATATCCCGGTGATATATTTTCTGAAATGCCAGCTTCGCTAGCTCGGGGCCGCCGGGCAACGGAAATTCAGGGGAGTCGTGCGGGACGTGCCATGATACCCCTAGAAGGAGCTTCTGAAGAGCTAGCAGTGGACCTTCGATTTGAATTCGAAGCGGTTGCTCTGAGGATGGTGCATGAGGGCATGGTGGGATGTACAGTGGGAGAGCTGGTTGATCTGAGGGTGGGGGATAGAAGCAGTGGAGGTTATAACTATGAGTAGGATTGGTGAGGCATGGAATGTCGGGGAGAGTCATCGTGTGTGAACTAGTGAGTTTTGTGAAATTGATTTCTGACTTGTGATTTCTGATTTTGTACCTCTAAGGAGAAAGAAATGTTTTCCAAGCACGAAGATTCAAATACAGATATCCCTAGCCGTTGGTCTAGCCGCATATGGATTATATGGTGCAACTTGGCAGGGGAGCTGGGCGGAGTTGGGCGGAGCTAGGCGGGCCGAACAGACGAGTCGTCGTTATCGCAAGAAACAACCGTGTTTGATCTCTTGCTTACAATTCGAGAGGTTGATGAGGTCATTCATCTGGAGGAACAAATGGTTTCCGGGACTGTGCACGCGTGGGGTTCGATACCATGTGATCCTATACTGACCGAAACCCCTACGCATTTAGGCCTTTCAAGCTGCAAATCAAGGTGTATGCCTTGCGGAACGGGCTATTATTCAAGGCACCAGTATCACCAGCTACCACAACGGCATTAATATCACATGACATCTTGCACGTGACTGGCGCTGAAATTCGGTGCCTTCCATCGCTCCTGACACGCGTGAAGCACCTTAGTTTTTGAAACTCAGTCTTGAGTTATTGAGATTTCATAATCCCAAATTTCACGAGCAGCAGGACAATGGCGGCAATGGAAAGTCTATAATCCCCCATGCCGTGTTTAACACAGTCATAGTCCCTATTTCATCTGTTTAATCATTTAGGCTCCAGTCGTCAGGCTGGTCGCACAAGCATCACTATCACGTGGAACAAATCACGTGATATGGCGCTAGAACGTGGTTTCCGTTGCGTATCACGAATTAGTTAGGGACAATTCTTTGCAGACCCATATCTTCACTCATCTTCATTGATGGTACATGCATTCTGACATCTGCTTCTTAGATGGCTACTACCAATGAGCTACAAATCATTAGAAGCAACCCAGTCAATGACGGGCTAGGTGCCTTCCGTCGGCTCTTTGAAGTGACGCGGGTGGATCTAGGCATCGCTATACCTTCCGGTGCAGTGCAAGCTGTCTTTTCAACAGCTGTCACGACAGGTAAGGTCCCATTTGCGTGGCTATATCATCTGCTAATGTACATAGTTGCCAAAAACTTAGTACTCGACCTTATTCTAGCTTTGCAAAGTCAACCGGCAGCTCGCATCCTTCCCTCACGAAATAGTCGTGGCACCCTTCTCGGAGATCTTTCCGCCTATGTCACGCTCATCGATTCAAACAATTTTGATATCAAATCCGCCATACCTTTAGTAGAACGGGTTATTAAAAATGCTCCCGACTTGGAAATATGGAGTGCTGTTGTCGATCTGGTCGCACTCACCAGCCCGAAACAATTAACGCCACCGACTGCCTTCGAGAAAGCCGTCTTCGACACTCCACTTCGATCCAGCTCAGCTTCTCAGACAGGAAGCGAACAGACACACGATGAAGTCGACCAGCGAATCCTCGAGGAACTCACAGGGCGCGCCTACTACGATGTTAGGGAGTTCTTTGAGAGATATTTCGAAGGAAAGATCTGGACGAACAATACGAGGAATATCTACGAGAAATCGAAAGACCAATATGCTGAAGATCGCTAGAAGGGGTGGCCAGAGCCTTCAGTGCAAGGCTCTTTTTTTAAGTAGTTCATGAAGTTCCAGGACACTGTTCTCAGCGGACTTGACCGGCGGTATTACACATCAGCGAACAAAGTGCTAAGAGGCTCAGAGGCTGATCGCAAGCTTGACTTTTTCCTCGCCCCCGCCGACTCTGCTATACTGAACGGCGAGCACGACTGGTCAAATGTACTCGTCATTGGGGAACACAAACAAAATGCTGATGAGGACGGCTCTTCAAAAACACTGTTACAGTTAGCAGGCTACGCGCGGGAAGTGTTTGGAAGTCAACCGGATCGGCGATTCGTGCCTGGTTTTACCATCTACGGAAGCGTAATGCGGCTTTAGGTGTTCGACAGATCTGGCCCATACAGCTCCGAGAAATTCGACATCCACAAAGAGCCAGAGCGGTTTATTCAGGTTATTGCTGGCTATGCGCTGATGACGGACGCGGAGCTGGGGTTGAATACGTATATAGGGCGTGATGGTGATAGGTACATCGTCGCACAAGGCGCGAGGATCTATTTGGAGGACAAGCCACTCGCCTAGCAAAGGGCGATCGTGTGTAGGGGAACAGCATGCTATCGAGGAAGGAATAAGGACCCAGGACGATGGGAGCACGTGGTAAAATTCGCTTGGCCGTCTGATAAAAGGTGTCGAGAGGGAGATTTGTTGAAGTTGGCCAAAGACAGAGGAGTCAAAGGCATTGCCGAATGGGTTCATCATGAGCAGATAAATATCGATGGACACCCGGACACTATTTCGTATCTACGAAGAGGCATGAAATTTGGGACACCACGGAAGCTGTCGAGCAAAGCGTCTTGGGTTAATAGTGGTGTAGGTTCTAGCCGCGCTCTCTCTAGAACGCGAAGTCTCCGAGGAAGATCTAGAAGCAGCAAGCGTCGCCTGACAGGTTTAGGGATCAGCACAAGCAGCACCACGATCTCCTCTTCTGGGCAGAAACGGAAAAGAGACGGATTTGTGAATGGGAGCGGTGGAACGAAGAGATCCAAATCGGGGGACAGCCGAACCGATGTGGAAATCGCCACGGACGCCGAAAGCGGTGATCCTGACATAACAGACTTTCACAGCATTCAAGAACCTGAGCCCGACAGTCTGGCAGGTTGTGAGAGTGAGACGTACGGCAACCGGATACACTGTTGCCTAGTGGTTTCCCTGGCTGGGCGACCACTCCACGCATATAGGTCAACGAAGGAGCTTCTAGAGGCGCTACGTGATGCTGTCAGAGGTCACAAGTCGCTTCTTGAGGATGGGAAGATTCTTCATCGGGACATTTCCGAGAATAATATCATTGTCACAGAAGCTGCCTCTAAAGGAGAGCCAAAAGGGAGACTGATTGACCTGGACTTAGCAAAGGAGTTAGACAGTGTGCCGAGTGGAGCTAGCCATCGCACTAGCACGATGCAATTTATGGCCATCGAGGTGCTACAGGGCAAGGGCCACACTTATCAGCACGATCTAGAGTCGTTTTTTTATGTTTTTATATGGATGTGCGTTCGTTATGGTCATGTTGACATGAACGAAGGGCAGGCTAGGAAGGAGTCAAGGCCGTTAGCAACAAGTGCTCTTCGGGATTAGTATACTAGAAATTATAAGCAAATTGCCAGTACGAAACTTAGACATATGGATAAGAACGGTTTTGAGGACATTATCGCGGAATTTGCCCCAAGGTTCGAGAACCTTAAAGGGCTAGCTCGCGAGCTCCGGAATGTTCTATTTCCAATCAGGGATGGGGCGATCTTTACAGGAACATTCCGCGACAATGATATAATGTACGATGGGATGATAAAGGCGTTCAACAGTGCAATTACGTCTGCAGGACAGGAAGAACAGGAAAATGCACACGAGAGGCGAGAAACTATGCACTAGCATTTTGAGGCATATTGTTTCCTGCGCATCTCCTAGGGAAGTTGTATGGTACAGCAATGGTATGAAAATAATCAATCAATCGGACGAGCAGAAACTAAAAGATCTGTCTCGATGTGAATCGCTTCAAATATCCCTACTTTGACTATGAGGGATCCGATACATCATCAACCGCTTTCTCAACTCATTAATCCTTCCTAAGCCTCTTCGATTGCTTTACTTGCCTTAAACTCTATAATTCGCTTAGAGTGTATTGTATCTTCCTTCTCCCAGGAATTCTCACCCTTTAGACGACCCTTCCATTTAACAAAATATTCAACTTCCCCCTTCCATTCTCGCTTCTTGAGTAATTCCACACCGAAGTTCCCTTGATAGGTCGCCTCAAAATTGTCAATGAGATCCGAACTGATGTCGTCCTGTTCCTGCCACGTATTTTCATCATCACCAAAGCCTTCCCACTTCACGAACCATATTACGTACTGTCGATTTGGCAAGCAGCGCTTCAACTTCACAGATCTGATCTGTATCGCTTTCCACTCCTTGGTTGCTACAGCCCGGCTGCACTGTATGCTCTTTGTTCCCAGTTGATAGTATGCTTCTCTAAGCACCCTTGTCGGCAGTTGCTGGTAAAAATGGTGTGGAAGGAGGAGCATCTCGAAGCTGTGGATCAACTAAGTCCATTGAAAACCCTGATGAGCATATTCCCTTGCGTTTCTTATACTTCGACGTCTGCGAGCGGTCCTTTAGCTTTGTGTAGTAGTGCACTTGCAACGTCCCTTTGGTCCTTCCTAGGAAGAATTCTGCAATTTCGTCCCATGGCAATTTGTCATCCTCTTTAAGCTGTATCAACAGTTCGTCATCAGCTGCTAAATATGTCGATTGCCTACCAGGTCTGCTCAAAAGTCGTTCTCGCAAAGGCGGTCGCTTTCTCTGCTTCTGCACAGCTGGCGGTGACCCCTTTGCACGTGCGCAAACCCGTGAACGAGCTGACCCTCCAACTGGCTCCCCGCTAGACGTGGAATTTGATATGTGGAGACCGATTGATGGTTTAAACGAACCTAGAAGATCTAGCAGCCTGAACTCTAAGTTGTAAGTCGTCTCCCGTCCGATCCTCACACACTTGAGAAAGCCCTGAAGAGGATATTCTTGGTATTCGGCGCCTAAAATTGGCTCCGCATCGTCTGGTGAACTCCGAGAAACTATAGAACCTCGAGTAGTATAGGTCTAGGCTTTGGCTGTAGTAGACGAGCGCATGTAGGCTTTCTCGCAGCTGGCGGTTTCAGTCGCGTTAGACGCTGTGCGGCGCCGCTTTCGTCGTATTTGAGGTCGCACATCCTCGTCCTTGTCATCTTCACTATCCTCATTGTCGTTATCCTCATTATCCTTTTGATATGGTTTGACATCGTGTTCACGGACTTGTGAGAGAGGGGCCTCGACTATGGTCTCATCTTCCACCCGTTAGTGCTGAGGGCTGTCCTTTATTTGCTAGCAGTAGCTAATCGGGTCTTTATCCTCGCCACTGGTCGCCTCTGTGTTGTCCTCCTGTTCGTCTTCTTGCTCTTTTTGTTGGCAATGCTGCTGTTCAATCGTCTCTTCCCACAATTTTTCTTTGCTCGAAGTACCTCTAACGTCAGTAATATTTTGACTTTCCTGGTCCATCTAATTGTATTGGGAGTGAGCTGTAGTTGAAGGCTGCGGTCCCCCAGCTTCTGCTGAAATTTGTTATAGTTCATCCTCGATATCGTAGACGCTGCCACGGTCGCACGATCCACCAGCCCTCTCGCGTAGTGGAGAAGGCCTCATTTCGTCCACTATGGACTTCTCGACACCCTGGTGAATCTGATCATGACCAGTTGTCTCAGCTAGCTCAGAGCAACTTGGAGAAGGTCGTCGATTATGAACAGGGAATACCGGGTCCAGCTCTGCGAAGGACTGGCGTTGTTGTCCATCCTTAGAGAAGCAGCCGGTATTGAGGTATTCCGAGTCTCGAGGAGTGGACGGGCCAAATAGGCTGCTCGGGGTCGAGGCGGTATCTTGAATGGCCGCCTGGCCATTCTCGCTCGCGTCTTGGTCCTCGATGCTAGCAGCTTCGTCGTCGCTTTCATCGTCGCTATCATCTTCGATTATTAGGGGCTCTCCTGCGTGGAATTAGTAGGGTGTATGCGCATACAAAAGAGAGCTGAGAAACCTACTTTGATTATTGCCTGGCACATAGACCGAGTTCGGGGTTGTGGCATCAGTAAGGAGACGGCTCTCGTCGATCAGTTGGCGCTTCGAGATATGGACATTCTTGTGGTTTTGTGGCACTTGAGGGCGGAGCAGCTCTTCAAGTGATGGAAGAGACTTATCGAACGAGTCGTTATCTTGAACATCCCTCGCTGACATTGCGGATGGCGATTTGCTGGGTTGTAGAGGCAGTTGGTGCTTGTTCAAAACAAACCTCGTCAGCTGAGCATGTGAGGCCTTCAAGGCGGGTTTGGGGTTGGGGTTATAGAATTCAACGCAGTTCATGTTCACAGTAGCCATGATGACAGAGTAGGACATGAATGGGAGAATAGTTTTTAGAACGAGAATCTCGAGCGGGATGAAGGGGTTATATAGATTCGACGGTCGCTCCGCTGTTGACTCGCTAGCATTTGCGAGACCCCCCTTCATGCCCTGCTAAAGATGCAGCCTTCACTGCCAAGCTTGTTTTCAAGCTCCGTGTGTTCCCTCATCCTTTTCCATGCTCCCTCCGCCACATGCTTGATCCTAATTCCACCAACCAGACATATGCGTCAAAGAGAGGCAAGACACATCGTAATCCGAGGCATTTTGGTGATTAGGCTGTTGCATTTTGAGCCGTCTCAGGAGCGGGGTCTTAGTTCCAGCTGAAAGTGTAGCGCTGCGGTCGGCCGGCTGCCAAAAGGAGAAATCATTTCCGGACTATGCGTGCTGTGGAGGCGATCGCTTTGAAAGCCTAGGTCAGACGACTCTACTAGATTGCAATAGTGTCCACTCCCCATATCCATTTATCCGCAATCCCGGTAGTATTCCCGTATCAGCACCTCGAATTGAAGGTGAACCGCAGCCTCCAACTCATGGATGGTCGCGGACGCGATGGCCTTCGAAGTGATCTCCACCTTCGATCTCTAGGCTGTGAGTAAAGACCCCTAAGAAGCTAGGCTCCCAAACAGAAATCGGCCCTTCTCTCGAAGATCAGCCTAGACTGAGGCAGACGTCGCTGCTCGGTGCATGTAACTCGCAATGTCGCAAAAGGTGGCGCGCGGTGGTCTACGCAAGGGCCGGCCACGTCACTGCGAGGCATTTTTGCGATTGGGTAGGTCGTCGCGCAAGGCACTCTCGAGGCAGATTGTGCATGCCACAGTCGCAAGACGGTTCAGATGTGCGCGGCGACGAGGAAGGGCGCAAGAGAGGCAGGTCGAGCGAAACGCAGTTCAGGTCGTTCTCGCATCTTGTCCGATCCAGACGACTAGAGATGCTCAAAGGGCTCGTTTCCATCGCAAAGAACTCGGTGGCATGGGAGGCGCAATCATCGGAGGGCGTAAACCCAGGTCTCCATTGTGGCACTGCGAAGCGTTGATGTGCCAGTGCGGGTTTTCAGCTGCGGCGAGGCCGAGCAGGGGATCCGTTGGGCGGGGCCATGCAGTATGGAGGGGCCGAAGGGGGCCAACCGTCGCACGATGAGCGCAGTAGGTGCGAGAATGTTGGGAGGAAGGAGCGACGGTGGAGAGGGAAAGAGTCGGGGGGGAGGGAGCGGCCCTTTTATAGATGTTGAAAGCGGTGGTAGGCCCGTGCACGCGCGTTGCCCGATCGGGAGGGCGCCAAACCCCGCGCGGCATACCTCGCGACTGAGATTATATATAGTATTTTATATGGTAACTTAATGGAATTAATTTAATGGAAAGGACTCCTTTATCAAATGCCTGTTAGTGGCTAGTAGACAATCTTTATAGCTATTGCTTTTTAGACTTGTGTTCTAAAATCAATTTTATAATCAAGTATGCCACCCGGGCCCATAGGCAGCTTTACAGATTGGGCATTGAGACCCGGAGACAGGAACGCCTTCGGAAGAAGAGAGTAAGAGCTCTTCTTCAAGCTGGCAACCCAATTCCTCCGGAGGATCAGGACCCAATACTCGACCGAGAAGCTGGCTCGGAGTTCTGAGCCAGAGCCGGAGCCAGAGCCTGGCTCGGAACCCGAGTTTGGGATCGAGCCCGAGCCCGAGTTCGAGGACAGCTTTCAGTTCGGGCCCGAGCTAGAGTTCGAGCCTGGCTTTGAGTTCGGGCCCGAGCTAGAGTTTGAGCCAGGCTTTGAGCTTGAGCCCGAGTAAGAGGGGAAATAGGAGGTTGAGTGAGAATTGTATAATTCTGTATGTACCTTTCCATACTATTTAATATATAAAGGTACCTGAAATATTTGGTGGTCGGGAACACACTTCGTCTCTGCCCACGATTACGGTTTTGATTACAGAAGGCGGTGAACGCAAACTGCCGTCGCGAAACTTTCTGCTAGCGCCGATCCCACCGATTACTATATTTTCAACTTCGCCGACGCCTGATTCTCTTTTTTTCTTCTCTCTTGGGAGAAGGCAACTTCTACCCGTCGACCATACGTTTCAATTACACCTAAACCGACGTCGACTATCTCTTTATTATACCCTGTCTCACGACTAGTCTTTTATTTAACTTTCCCCGCATCACCATGTCGTTCACAAAAAGCGATGCGGTTTTGGACTCCTCCAAGGCCCTGGAGGTCTTGAACAACGAGTACAAGGAGCTCGATGGCCTCGATGCCAAGAGCCTGCTTGACTCTCACAAGAATGGAGGCCTTACGTATAACGATTTTCTTATTCTCCCCGGTTACATCGGATTTCCCGCCTCAGACGTGTCTCTTGAGTCACCTGTCACCAAGAAAATCACCCTGAAGACTCCTTTCGTCTCTTCTCCCATGGACACTGTTACTGAACACGAGATGGCCATCGCCATGGCGCTCCAGGGAGGCCTTGGTGTCATCCACCACAACTGCTCTCCTGACGAACAGGCCGAGATGGTCCAGAAAGTCAAGCGTTACGAGAACGGCTTCATCCTCGACCCAGTTGTGCTCACCAAGGATCAGACTGTCGCTGAGGTCATGGCCCTGAAGGAGAGATGGGGATTCGGTGGTTTCCCAGTTACTGGTATGTCTTAACAGTCTCATTTATCTGCGTCTCCATTATGATTATCAATACTATACCATATAACTTTCGTTCATCCGTAGTCGATCGCAAGATCGTGGGGAGAAATTCTATGTATGACTGGAAACAAAACAAAATCTCAAAGCTTTCAAATTTTAGCAATGGACTTTGCTAACTGTATCGTTTTGAAGAGGACGGAAAGCTCGGTTCCAAGCTCGTTGGTATTGTCACGAACAGAGACATCCAATTCGAGGAGGATACCAAGAAGCCAGTTTCATCTGTCATGGTCACCGATCTTATCACTGCTGCCAAGGGTACCTCTCTCGCCGAGGCCAACGCCATTCTGGCTCAGTCCAAGAAGGGAAAGCTCCCAATCGTTGACGAGGCTGGCAACCTGGTTTCCATGGTGTCTCGTTCCGATCTCACCAAGAACCTCGACTTCCCCAACGCCTCGAAGCTCCCAGACTCCAAGCAGCTGATCTGTGCGGCTGCCATTGGCACTCGCCCCGCCGACAAGCTCCGCTTGGAGAAGCTCGCTGAGGCCGGCCTCGATATCGTTATCTTGGATAGCTCCCAGGGCAACAGCATGTACCAGGTCGAGATGATTAAGTTCGTCAAGGAGAAGTACCCAGGTATCGAGGTTATCGGCGGAAACGTCGTTACCCGCGAGCAGGCTGCCACCCTCATCGCTGCCGGTGTCGATGGTCTCCGCATTGGCATGGGCAGTGGCTCGGCCTGTATTACCCAGGAAGTCATGGCCGTCGGCCGTCCCCAGGCCGCAGCCGTCTACAACGTCGCCTCGTTCGCTGCTCGCTTCGGCGTCCCATGCATGGCTGACGGTGGTATCCAAAACGTTGGCCACATCGTCAAGGGTCTCGCTCTTGGTGCCACTACCATCATGATGGGTGGTCTCCTTGCCGGCACCTCCGAGTCCCCAGGAACTTCCTTCGTTTCCCGCGAGGGCAAGCTCGTCAAGGCCTACCGTGGCATGGGCTCCATCGATGCTATGCAAGACAAGAAGGCTGGCGCCGGTGGTGCCAACAGCCAGGCTAGCAACGCCGGCACTGCCCGCTACTTCTCCGAGGGCGACAGCGTCCTCGTCGCCCAGGGTGTTTCCGGCGCGGTTGCCCACCGTGGCCCGATCACCAAATTCGTCCCATACCTGTCTGCCGGCTTGAAACACAGCTTGCAGGACATGGGCTCCAGGAGCTTGGCTGAGCTCCACACCTCGGTTGCCGCTGGCACCACTCGCTTTGAGCTCCGCTCGGCCAGTGCCCAGGTCGAGGGTGGCATCCACATGGAGAGCTACGAGAAGAAGCTTTACGCTTAAACGCGCACTGAATGATTCTTTACGGCGGAGGCCTTAGCTGGTCTCTGCTATGACGACGAAAATGGATGAATGGAAGATGGTGGTAATTTGGATGGCGCGTGGTTAGGAAAAACAAATAACGTACATAAAATATGGGTGTTTTGGCGCGTTGACGAGAAGTTTCGTAGTAGCAATGAGATGAACATGAATCAGTCATTGATCCAACTCTATTTATGCGTATTATTCTGTGACTGTAAGGACCTCCGTATATATAAACGTCGCTGATTCTACCGCTGTATGGCTCAATATATGTAAGAGATAACTATCTACAAAATCGAAGAAAATTCCGGCGGCGAGGGCACACACCTAACGCCCCCATCTATTTCCCCTTCTTTGCCTTCCTCCTCCTATCTGCCTCTAAAACTGCAAAAGCCTGCACCACAATCCCCAACTCAAATTCCCGGCCCCCACCCCTCCTAATCTCCATCACCCTATCCGCCGTAAACCCCATCCCCGTAATCCCATACCGCGCCAGCAACATATTCCTCGGCTCCGCCGTCTCGTAGGTGGCCCCAGCCGCAAACAGCGGTTCCTGCAGCCACAACTCCAGATTTGCGGAGTTCTTGGTCGTATGCTGCCAGCGGACAGTGCGCTCTATGGGCGCCATGCCCGGGATGACGATGATGGGGAGGGTGGAGTGATTTATGTAGGTGTGGGGCCGCAGGAGGAGGGGTCGCCATTTGGGGTTATCGCCCGCGGGGTCGCGGGTGCATGATGTCGAGGCTGCGACGGCGGGGGGGATGCGGGCGGTGGCGAGGGGAAGGGGGTCGAAGAGGTCGAAGACTTGGATGGCGGGGTCGGCGGCGGGGTGGGTGTCGACTTCGATGCGGTAGAGGGGCGTGTCGTTGGTGGTGAGGCTCATGCTGTAGGTGGTGGGGGTGACGCGGGTGATGCGGTAGTAGTCGTGTTGCATGTCGGAGAGGGAGATGGTTTGGATGTGGCCACAGAGGCTGTCGCGAGGTTCGGGTTGGGGGAAGAAGGGGGGGGGGAGGGCGGGGAGCGTGGCGGGGGTGTTTGAGGAGAGAGGGGTTGTGGGGGCTGCGAGGGAGGAGGCTGCGAAGGAGGTTGCGAGGGAGGTGGTGGAGGAGCTGGGCTCAGGCGGGGGGACGCCGTACGGCGAGTAGCCTGGTAGTTCTGACATGGCGACAGCTTTCAATGGCCGGGGACTGTGAAAGACGGTGGATGCAAATCTTCGGGGTATGGCACTCACTTCTATTTATGTGGTGTCCCGGGTCCGGCACCACAGCCGTGCTTTTGTCTCATCCTTCGACTCAGCCTCGTCATACTGACAACGTGGGTCAAGGATCCTTTCGCGACTCAGCCTCGTCGCCAAGACCTGTCAGCCCCCTGGCCAGGCACCAATGCACAGTGAAAGCCTAGACGGTCGAATGCCATTCTCAAAACAATAAATATTTATTGTTCAATGCTATGTTGGTATGTCAGATTTTGGGTACGGATGTTCATCTATCAGCAGCTGAAACTGAGAAAGGGAATGCTGGATGCCACATCTCGGTTTCAGACGACGAATTATAGATGCATAAGTCTTCATGTCGCGTTGCCTCCAAGCCTTCAGTTTGACTGTAGCTGTAAAGTTGCCATGGGAATGTTGCCCCTGCTTCGGTACATTTTCCCAGCAGTTTATGACATCAGAATCCAGTTGAAATCCCCGGCCCCAAGTGCACTCCCAGCTAATACGAGCCTTGCCATTGATGTTGGTGTATAGGAAGACACAGGCATGCCTTCTACCACCATTCCAGATCTCCATAACCATAAGCTTGGGCATAAAGGCAGCCACCCGGCCAGCAGCTATGAGCATCCCGTTGATATTCCGCCCTGCCGTTTTTGGATGCAGCAGACGTGATGTCAGAGCTAGACGCTGCAAATTCTCCCAGGGAATTACGTTCGCATTTGGGTTGTTGGTTGGCCCGAAGCTTGCGAAGAAATCCACGGCATCCACAAGAAATGCGGCAGACAGATTTGTTAGGAGCCGGCTAGACTTCGAGAGGGCCTTGCCCAAAGCAGGATTTGCACGCTTGGTATATTGTTCTAGGTATGTGAGCTGTTTGAAGTGTTCAGGGTGGAGGAGCTTGTTGAAATCCTCGAGTATGGATAGATCCCGTAGAGTGCTTGGGATGCCATGTAAAAGTAGCCTCGTGTAGTCTGCAATAGTGAATTAGTCCAGAGTTCTGCGACACATATCTGTCTTGCGACAATATCCAGTAAGGGATGGGACTCTGGCATACCCTTTTCAAAGCAGAGTTGCTGTTGCGGGTCGACATCATGCCATGATTCGTAACGGAGCGATCGAAGGCATGCAAAAGACTCACGGAGCAGCTTGTCGAGGGTCTTGGCCGCGATTTTCCGATAGAACTGTCGGCGGATGAGAAGTTCTTGAATAATCTCAACCTTCGGGAACGTGTAGGGATAAATGGAGAGTTTAGAAAGATTGTTGTCGACAGTTAATGTCCCCATTATTCTCTGTTTTGATCCCAAGCTTAGGCCCTCTTGATGGCCGTTAACCCATCCATGATATGGGTCATTTAAAGTGCCGAGGCCAAGCCTGTTCATTCGCTGCTACCTATACACACCTGCTCGTAGTTCTATTTCGTCAGATTCTCGATACGGATAGTTTTCTTCGAGATAAAGGTCTCTGAATGTGTGCTTACAATCCCCTGGGGAATAAGCACCAAGTACCAATATCAGCCCGCGCTCGCGACGAGTCCCAACGAATCCAGTCCACTTCGACAGGACAAATAATAAGTCCCAGAGAGCTCTGAAAAAAACATCATTGTTACTATTAAAGTTACCGATATGGAATTTATAATGATACATAAATAGTGGGACATTAAACCAACTCGAGACCAAGCAACGTCTCCTTACTTTCTAGTTGTTTCCTCATCCTCCTTAAGTTGGCAGACAGTGCAGTCGTAATCGTCAAATTTGATACGAAGCATCAAGTGCTCCAGGTAACCCCGTCTATATCTAGTTGCCTCACTTCCCATGACCTGTTCAAAATAAGGTATGCGCTCTTAGTCAAGGACAATTTGCCGAAAGTTCCTCTGTTCAAAGACTGATTGCCACTCTCGACAAACACTGGCATACCCGGCGCGGTCGTATCCATCGGACTTGAAACTGTAGTCCCGTACTACTATCTCGAGGATCATAAAGCGGATCTCGGTTGGTAAGTTGGGCCAGGTCGCCATGATGGAATGGTTATCAATGGGATGTTATAGAGGCTTTGGGCGATAGGTTATCTTAGGGATTTTGTGGAATAAGTTTTAGGGGAAACGTAAAAAAGGTCAACAGCAGAGAAGCATATATATATATATGTGTGAGTGTTGAGTCATTATTTGAGTCATTCTAAAAGCCATCTGCAGAGGAAAGTGGTGTTGAATGTTATATAGATGATCTGATAATGGCAGAAATCAGATGTTACGCTTGAATTACTATTTTTTAAGTCATAAAATAAAGTGTTTAATATTCAAATAATTTCAAACCCTCACCAACAACAAAAATTATTATCAATGGACATTAAAATATAAATAAATAAATGGTAACAGGTTCCACAAGAAAACAATACATCATATCTCTAATCTCTAAAAGGCAGGCATGTACAACTCCTCCCCCAAACAAGACCCCCTCTAACCGCCTCTACCCCAATACCCTCACCAACAACATAATTTATATATGTATAAATCAACCAGAAACTAAATTAAACGATGACAACCCCTATGAGACAAATAAATACCTTACCTTCAATCCTAAGAAGCTGAGCATGTACAGCCCCTCCCTGAAGCAACTCCGCTAAATCCCTATCCCATATGATACCCTCTACAACCCCAACAAAATACACCACATATCAATCCACAAGATAAAAACTGCAGAAGGGAATCTAAATATGTCATTAACAATCGTATGTCTAATATGTAAAAATATACACCACCCCATAGATCGTCTATACATATCCAACCTTCGCTCCATTACAAATTTCCCGCCCCCAAAACTCCAAAAACCAAAGCCACACATACACCCTCACCTCCCACTACTCTTCTCCCCCCTCTCCTCGGTATAAACATCCGCCTTCCAATTTACCAAACTACTCTCGCTCCCCTCACCACTCACCCTCGGCGCCTCATGCCTCTGCATCCTCACCGTGCGCTCGACCGTAATCCCCTCCGTCTCATCCTCATCGTCAATCTTCGAGCGCCCAACCCTACTGCGCTGATTCTGGCTCAGCTCGCTCAGGGCGTGATCGTAGCCACCGGTGATGTTGTTGCGGTTCGTGGAGCGCTCGCCGCGTGACGAGGACAGGAAGTGAGGCACGGCCTTGGCTATGAGCGGCTTGATGGCGGGGAGGGAGGCGCAGGCGAGGGCGACGTTGATTTCGATGCCGGACCAGATGCCGGCGTTGACGCCGTCGAGGGCGGTGTCGGGGGAGACGGAGATCTCGTAGAGGGATTTCAGGCGGATGATGGAGGTGACGCAGACGCTGTGTGTGTTAGTGGGTTGGGTTTCGGGAGGGGTGGGGTGGAGGGGAAGGGGACTCACAAGGCGCCGAATCCGAAGACGAACATGAGTCCTATCTTTTGTTTCTTTGGCAGCTGGAGAGCCTTGAGGAGGGGCATCGGGATGGCGAAGATGGCGATGTCGGTGGCGATGTTGACGCCGGCATTGGCGAACCAGAATTGCAGTCTGTTCATGCAGTGGCCCTTGATGGTGTCGTCCCAGAAGGCGGCGACGGGGACGCACATGACGATGGAGCCGACGATGGTCCAGAGGCCGTAGACGACGAGGACGCCGAGCATGATGTTGCAGAGGCGGTTGATCATTGGGGTGGTGAAGATGCGCTTGTATTGGAAGATGATGGAGAGTTTTGTGAGAATGAGGGACATGTTGTAGCATGGGATTGTTCCCCAGAGGCACTTCACGAATAATGGAATATTCTCCGGCGGAATCGTCGCAAAGGGAGTGCCGAGGCCATATTTAATTTCTATCATATTGATCAGCTCAATTCCTTCTCCAACGTCAACTCGACTGGAAGGGAACTCACGTTGAAAGATAACCACAGAGAACAATATCGAAGCACACTACCAGCCCGTCAGTATTTCGTCCCCCCAAAGCAAGTCTAGACTCGAACTCACCAGCGCCCCAAAAGAGAGGTAATCGTCAATACCAAGAATCCCAATGCGCGCTCTGGTGATAACCCGCGTCAGGACGAGAATACCAGCGATAATAGTGAAAAGCAGAGTCGTAATGACGAGCGGGACGACAGTCTTAACGTATGCCATGTCGGCGATTTAAAGCTGCTCGTCTCTTCTGCGCCCGGCGTGGAGAGAACGAGGTTAAAGGAGCGAGAGGAGGGGAGAGGGGAATGGCGAGGAGGACAGCGCGCGAAAGTCGACAGGTCACTCGACGCCGACTTAGAGGGCGGAGATAGAGGTGTATAAACCTTCAATGCCGGCGCATGCATGCACACTCACGACTCGAATGAACCAAAGTCTGAATTGTCTCAGTCGGGCGTGCGATGAGCCAGTTACCACCCAATCACTGCAACGGACTGGACAGGATAAAGTACCTTATACACGTTTCGGCGGCGGTACTTCCCTCCCCCCCCCCCTCCCCTAGCACCATATCCCTATAGCTCCTTCTACAAATTCCCCTTATCCACTCATCGAAGCTTCTTGCGGGCCATTCATCGACCAGTCTACCCAGCTATCCAGCTATCCCACCGTCCCACCTTCCCAGTATAACCTCGCTCCCCTCTCATCCGCTCTTCGAAGTGACCCTCCTCTCCACCTCCAGGGTAACATCCACAGCACAGAACATCCACGCACCCCCCATCACCAATAACCCCCAAATGTCCCTAGAGGTCCCCAATAAAAATCCAATAAAACACCCTCTCCCCCCTACTGCGTATCCGCCCATTACCGTCTATTACCCTATCACATCCCCATACCGCACTCAGTGTAAGAGCGTGCGCATGTAACATAACATGCCACCCCTACGCCCTGCGCGAAAAAGCAAGAAAATCATTGCGCTTGTACCTCGCGGATCAGCGCTAGTGTTTCCCTCGGCAGGGCGAGGAGTGGAGTGCCGTGGTGGGTTGTTCCGGCGGCGAGAGGGACCGAGGAGTTACTGTAGTTAGGGCTGTGCTAGAAACGACGTAGTGAGGTAGTATTGTGGTAGTGGGGAGGGTTAGGAGGTTAGGAGAGACGGCTAAAGGCGAAATGAGGGAGTTGTTGCGAGAAAGCCGTTTGTGGCTGCGGTTATAGTTGCGCTGATTAGGGGAATGAGTGGCGGGTGTCGTCGTCATCCAGAGTGCTGGAGTTGTGGTTGTTGATAGGGGTATTATCCTCGCTCTGGTTTTCTTTCTCCTAGTAGACCGAGGTGGTTTCTGTTGATGCTATACCTATACTATTCTGTGGTGCAGCTTGTTGAGTCCCAGAATTGAGCTAGACTGATTCATGATCTCCTACCTGCCTGCACTACACGCAGCTTCACATGCACCTCAGACATCCCCGTGTAGGAGTCCCCGTATTAAAACTCCCCTGTGGAGCATGCCAGTATGCGAACATCCATGTCCTTAACCAAGAACACTCACATCGGAGTAATGACAGTCACATCGGAGTAAAAAAACAACATTGAATCCTCAAGGTAACAAAACACGCCCCCTCCCCCCCTCTAAAGACCCCCAAAAGGACTCCCAAGCCAAGGCAAAAAGATTTTCACTCCCCAGCATCTCAGCTCGCTCCAAACGCCGAGCGCACCAACCGCGGACACCGTGCCTCCCTCTTCCACCCGACGCCAGCAAATCTTAGCACCAATAGCTCCTCTCTAGCGCTGTAACCCCCTCCAAGCGCACACTTGGCGGCAGATAGCACCTATTATCAGCCATTAGGAGCAATTAGCACCTATTAGGAGCAATTAGCACTCATTAGAAGCAATTAGCAACCATTAGCACAACCCTACCAGCCTTAACCCGGTCAAGCATGTCATAGCCGGCGCCGATTATAACTAGAAGCAGGTTGTCCGTCAGCCACTACCTTAATCTAACTCCATCTATTGGGTTAAATGCATCCCGGAAGTTCGGAATCGGAAGGGAGGGGGGAGGTTACGTGTAACCCCCCCACCTCCACCCCCCCACTCTTCCGATTGGGGTGTAGGGTGCAGGTAGAGGTACCTGGACCGACCTTGCATGGGGGACCGGTTCGTTGTGATTCCGAAGCTAACGACGATACAGGGGACAAACGTGCAAATCTCATCTGCGACAGGAGGGGTAAACTCAGATCATGGGGAGCTGGCGGGGGGTTGAGGGTATATCTACTTTCTGTAGTATTTGTGGTATTACCAGAGATAAGATTAATATATGTACCCTGCTCTGCTATCTGCATCGTACGGTATGTATGCTCTAATGCACAAACCCTGAAAAATATCCCTCCTCAAACGTCCCAAATTATGAACAAGTAGAAACGCCCGCTCACCCCCTGCTGCCCCTCCAGGGCATTCCTCGCGTATATGGTTAATCATACATAATTAAGAGGTAAAAACATGTGGCAGCAATGCGACTAACAAAAAAGGCTGGCCGAGCCCACGATCCAGATCCCCCTGTCGTATTTCTGTGTCGTATTTTTATGTCGTATTTTCTTTGCTCGGACGCCTTTTTTTGTTTTTTTTTTGTTTTGCCAATAGTGCGCTCAAACAGCCCAGACTAATGCGCAGACACCGATGTCGCAGTGGAGGTACCAAAGAGCTCCTCCTCCTTTTCAGCAGGGTGGTCAATACGGTTGTTGAACTCCTTGACAGGGTCGATGAGGAAGATGGCGCCTGTGCAAGCATTAGTCTCGTGATACCAGAAAACGAATATAGAACAATAAAATTAGACGTACCAACGGCAGCTGCAACAGTGAAACATCCCGCAGCGACCCAGATGAACCTGAATCCCTGCGTATATGCCTCGCGGAGACCTGCCAGACCAGCACCGATAACCTGTCCCGTGACGCCTGGGATCTTTCCGAGGGCGTCGGCGTTCTGGTTGTTCAGCGCAGTAATGAAGTCAGGGAGCGAGGACTGGGGCAGGCCGAGTGGTAGGACGGCAGCGGCGATCTTGGGGCCGAGATTGGTGTTTAGCTTGCCAACGAGAATGGCGTTGTCTGCGTAGATGTTAGTCATGGGCCTCGGAGGTGACTTTCAATGTAGAGGAACTTACAGATAGCGAGGCCAATGGAACCGCCGAAAGAGCGAACGGAGATCATAAGTCCGGATGTCGTTGCGATGAGCTCGCGGGGGGTAGACAGCTGTGCAACTGTAACAAGCGTGCAGAGACATGTTCCGAGTCCGATACCCAAGAAGACTGGGTATCCCCATACGTGATCACCGCTCGACGGGCCCGCCGTAGCCATGAGGATGAAGAAGATGATCATGCTGACGAAGGCAACCACGGTCGGGATCCTGACCTGCTTAGTCGTCGCGCAATACGCGCCTGCGAGAACGGCGAAGATAGCATAGAGGATGAAGTTGATACCGTATCGGGCGCCGACGCGTAGCGGATCCGACTCGTAGAGGATGGATGCCTGGAAGGCGAAATAGTTGTTCGCGGCGAAGAAGACAAGGCCCTCAACGAAGACACCGAAAAGCGCAATGGAGAAGTTGCGGCCATTTCTGAAGAGGCCGTGGTGGAACATGCCGTCCTTCTTGAAGCGCGTCTCGTAAACGACCAGGGCTGCGATGAAGGCGAGACCGATGAAAAAGGGAACCATGATATGGACTTCTGGCCAGTCATATGGGTTTTGCGACCAAGAGAGGCCCATGCAGAAGAGGACGAGGCCGGCAGTGAGGAAGAAGTAGCCGATCCAGTCGAGCTTCTTCAGCTTCTCAATGTTCGTGAGCCCAAGCTGTGTTGGCAACGGTGGTGGGTTGTACAGGGCGAGGCAGAGTAGTGTCGCGATGGCGTAGATAGCAGTCGCGAAGTACCAGTAGTTCCTGAACCCCTCCGGGTTGCTGCGGGTCATGGCACCTCCTACGAGGAGAGCCACCAGGCCGCCCAAAGATGCCGCGACGTTATCGGCAGCTTGGGCATATGGTCTGTACTTTCGGGGCAGCACCTCGGAGGCGACTGCGTGGAGGAGAGGCTGGGCACCATACGAGATGCCGGCAACGCACTGTCCTGCAATGGCCATGTTCATGGTGTCCGCCCGCGCAACGATGATTGAGCCGACGGCGCCACAGAGGGTGAGAAGGATGAGAAACCATCGGCGGCCCCAGTAATCAGCCGCTTGAGAGACTGGTGGAGAAAGAACGGTGGTAAAGATGGCAACGGCAGAGGTGAGCCATGTGCTGTTCGATGAGCCGCCGACTACCTTTGCAATATCTTGTGCGCGCTGGGAAATGGTTAGAGGGGTTGCCCATTTAGGATTTGGAATTAGCAACTTACAGCACCTGCACCAACAACGTTGATGAGCTGCGCAAAGTAAATCAGGCAGACTGCGAAGACCGTGAGCCATGTCTTCGCGTGTAGGCGCGGCGCAGGCTCGATAGGGTCTTCAATGCTGGCCGAATTGTCGCGATAAGCCTTCTCGTCGACCTCAGTGTCAGAAACCACTTGCTCAGCCGGCACTTCTGCAGGTGCCGACGCCGAAGCCACAGGGGCAACCTTCTCTTGAACGGGAACGCCTTCGTCCGCCATGTCTACTGACGATATGGAGGCAATTGGGGAGAGTTGTTGATCGGAACAAGGAAGGAGGAAAAGAGGAAGGGCGCAAGGGGAGTGATCTATAGCATTGGGGAATCTGGAATTCTTCGTCTCGACACGGAAGGTATCAGCAGCGGGGGAACGCTAGGACGAGGAATTCGACATTGCAATCTCGACTTTTATGGGGCAAGAGCTACTATTGATCCAGATTGATCCCATCACAAGCGATACTCCGTAGTTCAGGCGGTGGCCACCCTGTAGCCACCCTGTAGCCACGCTGTGGCGGACATCGTGCGGCAGGAGCGTCCCCACTGAAGGTTTCCACTGGCAAGGGCGCATTGCAGGTTCGCATTGGCCGATGGTCGCTGTGGAGATGTCAACCACGAGGGCAAGGAGAGACAGTGAGAGGATCCCCTTCCTTCTCTAGCGTTTCGGTGGAGATTCGCATGGAAGAATGGCGGGTGTCTCCAACTATTCAGTATTCAGTAGGAGATTCAGTAGAGGATCTAGGAACTTGCTATATTCTTCGTAGTAACTTACTACTCCGCAGATCAGTCGGGGATTCCGTGAAAGATTCATTCGGAGTATAGTATAGTATAGTACTATACATACGTAGAATACGACCAGAACTCTGCATTTGGGAATTTGGTACTCTACTGGGTTGTTGGCGTATATTTTTTTGCATTCATGATTCGTGATTCGCGTACGAGTACTTCATATCTGCAACAGAGGTCAGTGCGTGTCGTCGTACCTGTACTCTGTCCCTGTGAACCCTGACAGGATCCCCGACAGGTACCCTGTTGAGCTGCTCCTAGGGCGTTGAAGCCGCGAAAGCCGCTGAGGCCTCGGCATTTTAGTGGCTGATCATTATACGCTAGAGGGCTTGCTAGCGGACTTGCTAGGGGTCTTGCTAGTGGTCGTGCTAGTGAGCTTACTGATACGGTACGGCAGTCGAGCACGGTGTTGTGATTACGAGTAGCAGTACGCCCAGTACTGCTCCTGCTACTGCTCCTGTACTCCGTACTCACGGGAAGAACAAGCACCCATAGAGTAGACCACTTTTATACTCCGTAAACTTGCTCTTGCAGCCAAGAATATCGGGAACACCTATAACATATCCCCATTAATTAATCAGCCTCATCCTATACTAGTTTATCATATCCTAGATATCCACACTGATCATCGTTTTCCCGTTCTCCCCCTCCATCTATCCCCAAACACCAAACGACCCCCCTCCCTAAACCCTCAAAACTACCCCTCCACTCCCGCCCATCCCATCCTCACTCCAATCAACCATCCTCCCAGCCCACCATGACGACCTCCCCCCTCAACATCCTCATCGTAGGCGCCGGCATAGGCGGCCTCACCACAGCCCTCACCCTCCGCCGCGCCGGCCACAACGTGAACATCTACGAGCGCTCCGGGCTCAACAATGAGATTGGCGCCGCCATCCACGTCTGCCCGAACGCCTCGCGCGGTCTGCTCGCCCTTGGCCTCGATCCCGTGGCCGCGCGCTTTGTGACCGCCAAGAAGAGCTGGCGTGCCGACAGCAAGACGCTGACGTGCTTCCACGAGGCGGATGAGGGTTATATTGCCGAGAAGTTCGGAGCGCCGTGGTGGTGGTGCCATAGGGTTGATTTGCACGAGGCGTTGAAGGTCTTGGCGCTGGGGGGAAAGGGGGAGGGGAAGCCAGCGGTGGTGCATTTGAAGAAGGAGGTTGCGAGTTATGATGCTGAGGCAGGCTCTGTAACGTTCGTGGATGGGAGTGTGGCCAGTGGTGACCTGGTTATCGCTGCTGATGGCGTGCATTCCAAAGCCGTTGAGACTGTGATAGGGCAACCCAACCCAGCACTTCCGACTGAGAAGTACAACTTCTGCTACCGTTTCTTGATTCCCACTACAGAGCTCGCTGCGGACCCAGAGACGGCCATCTGGACAAAGGAGGACGATGGGAGGCTCAAGGTTATTGTTACTGAGGGAAGGAGGCTGGTGTGGTACCCGTGCAGGGAGTATGTTTTGACCAATTCCAAAAGAATAACATTTGAGCCGGCGGCTGACTATGAGAAGCAACGAGCAGCACAATTTCATAGCTATCTTTAGCACCGATGATGAAGTCAAGAACGTGGAAGGTGAGCATGCTCCTGCACCCCCGCCCCAAAAACACCACGCCAAACACCAAAACATACACTAACGTCCCACAGATTACCGCACTCCCCTCGAAATATCCGCCCTCCTAGAAACCTACAAAGACTTCCACCCATCTGTCCTTGCTGTCCTCAAGTATTTCCTCCCATCCATTCAACTCTACCATTTACACGTCTAACAATCCCTCAGAAAAGCAAGAGACATCAAGCAATGGCCCCTCCTCTTCCGCGCCCCCCTCCCTACCTGGCGCCGTGGCAAACTTGCTCTCCTGGGTGATGCCGCGCACCCCATGCTTCCCCGTACGTTCCCCCCTCCCCTTCTCAACCCCCTCATTTCGTCTCCAACAAACCATGGACAAAACAAACTGACCCTCCCCTAGACCAAGGCCAAGGCGGCGCCCAGGCCATCGAAGACGGTCTAGCGCTGGGTCTGCTCCTCACAGGCGCCACGCAAGAGACCCTTGCCTCGAGACTAGCTCTCTACGAGGGGCTGCGCCTGAACCGCGCGAGCGCGATCCAGCACTTCAGTAACGCCGGGCAGGATGAGCCAGAGAAGATCAGGGAAGCAGCGGCGAAATATATGGATGCTGATAAAGTGCCCAGTACGTATACATTGATTCCATTGCGGTGGTTTGGTCCCTGGATAAGAAGACGAGGGCTAACACCTACACAGAAAATCCGGAAGAGTTCTTCGAGTTTAATTTTGGATACGATGTCATTCATGACGCGAAGTTGGCGCTCCAGAAGGAGGTTCCTGGGTGGGAGGTACCGGAGAATTTCTTCGAGAGCGAGCCGGGACGGGGGACATACCCCTAGACGGCTTTGTAGAGGGAGCGCGTGGGGGTAACGATGGTTGGTTATGGCGATTAGATACGACGGATAGATTGGGTATAGAGAGAGGGTAGGTAAAACATTGTTATCAGACAGACTGATGATCGGGGCGTGGGGTATGAAGTAGTTGAGGAAGTGAAAATGAGACTCCTTTCTCAAAATAGAACTACACAGGCCAGACCTCACGTGTCACACCCATAACTAGATTGAAGACAAATCATAATGAATTGTGGATATGTGATTCAACCGCTTAAGGTGAGCTTGGAACGTCAGAGTTTGAAATCATTAACTGGAGCAGCTTCCCGATGAGAGTTGGGAACTTGTGGATAGATGCTGAGTGATGCAAGTCGAGGAATGAAGATTGAGGGCGAAGCTAAGGGGGATGGATGCGAAATAAGTAGCAGGCGAAGGGGAACAGAAGTGGAAGGCGCCGCCTAAGAAAATTAGAAACGGAAGGAACGAAGCATCACCGCACTTTCCCCTACCAAATGGTATTTCATCAGAATCTTCTCGAATAGCAACTGCAAACCTGCAAACCAACCTTTTCTGTATATATTTCGTGGAATATGAATGAACCAACCCTTCGTTTTCTTGCTGCTAACTAATTGTGGTGGATATATTTATTTTTGGCTTCGAGGCGGCTTTTCATTGATTTATCCCTTCTCTTTTATTCAGCAGTGTGGGGTTTGAGGTCCGCAGCCTCGTCATATCTTCCTCGACTTTCCTGCTACATCGTAATGGTAAGATGGAGGCAGATGGAAAGTCAAGAGAGCTAGATACCTGCATGTATGCCCGCAGTATATACTAACCTTTCACGACGTGTCGTCTCGTGAGTACTCTAACAACGCACCCATGGAGGGGGATTGGGAATAAGAATATATATTCCACAAATATCAGAGGCCATCTGAACTACCTAGGCCATAAGCAACAAGTAGAGAGGATATATATATACCACCATAACTCCAGCCCACCCTCATCATAACCCATAAATGTCGTTTTCGTACCGCATACAGTTCCAATCCCCAGCTCCCCCCACTACCACCAGCTCCCCAGGCTCGCCATCGATGGTCCCCGATCAATGACCTGCCCAGAATCATTCTGCAACATAACATCCCTAACCAAATCATCGAAGTTCTCCCACGAGAAATCATCCATGCCACTACTATCCCCAGAGCTCACCCCCATATCCATATCGAGATCCCCCAGCGGCGCCTCCAGCAACCACGGCACCTGACCTTGCATCTGCCCTGCAAACCCCGGCACCTGGTGCTGGATACCCTGGTACCCGGGGTTCTGCAAATTCTGTTGCTGCGCCATCTGTGCCTGCAGGTTCTCGTACTGCTGGAACTGTGCTTGCAGTTGCGTTGGACCGGCCCCAGCGTCCTCGGTAGCTGAACGGAGCGATTCCATCGTGTAGGGTGGTAGGGGGATATCAGGTGTAGAATCCGACATCGGCTGGTCAGGGTATAAGATACCCTGTTGTAGCGGGCGGAGGACTTCGACGTCGCCGACATCAGCGGGCCGTTGTTCTTGCTGCCGCTCCTGTTCCGCCTGAGGCAGTGCACTCGGGCACGCTGTCGGCACCGCACACTTATCCATCTCCAAAAAACCGGGCGCCTGGCGTGACAGGTCACCGGCGGCCACGGCAGCAAGGTCTCCCTCCCGCTTACGACGTGCTTTAGCCATCAACTTGCGAAGTGGCACCCATAGCATGCCATTCTTCGAGCTGCGGGAGTGCTTTACTGCGTCGTCCCAGCTTGAAAACGAACTGTCCACAGCGCGCCATGCGCGGTCCGTGACCGGGCAGCGTGGGCGGTTGCAAATCTCGCGGAGGATGTACACGAGGGCGTGCCAGTGGACGTACGTATGGAACAGCCATCCCCATTTCTTTGTTGCGGCGCCGGTCTCGAGAAGCCGGCTGTATTCGTTGATTTCGATGCTGGCGATGAAGAGGCGGTCGCGGATGTGTTGGGGCAGGTTGTCCGGGGAATCTGGGCCGCGAAAGAAGATCATGATGCTCATCTTTGCGAGGACGAGGCGCGAGACCGTAGCGGCGACCCAGTGGAGCGGGCCAGAATTGAGGCAATATTGGAGATATTTTGTCTCGAGGTGAACGTACAGATCTCGTACCATTTTCTCCTTTTCTTCGAAAGTGGTAGCGCTCGCGATTTCTTTGGGGGCGTGGATACGGGGTGTCGCGTAAGGCATGTGCCGCATGACTTTGCAGACTTCGTACCGAATGAGGCAGAAGGTCATATCAGATATGCCGACGAGCTCTTGCGGGGGCTCAGTAGCGAGAGGGTCAAAATCAGTGTCATTAACATTAAGAGGTAAAAGGGTATCGTATGAGCCGTCCAGGATCGCAGGTTCAGAGCCGTAGTCTTCGGATGCGCGGACGTCGAGAACGCAAAGTGACCACCACAGCCGGCGGCGCATTTCTGTGTCGAAAGGTGAAAGGCCCATCTTGGATCCATCGCGGTGGAGGCCGAGACCTATCGATAGCCGGATCGCAAGACCAACTAGCGACCAGACAAATTTGGACTGGTCGTGACGGCGAACGCAGGTCAGGAAGAGAGAGAATGCCTGTATTATGACCAGCTCCGAGGTGTTGAGGAAGTCAGCTCGGGCGAGAGCCTGCTCTACCCCAAATCTATAGCGATCAATCAACACGCTTTTGTCAGTGCCAAAGCTTGACTTGACTTCGTCCTGGCTCATGGATGTCACGACAGAGTAATATATTGCAAAAAGCAATGCCTCTATACTCTTGCTCAGGCAGTCTAGATTTTCCTTGGCCTCCTTGATTGCTTTGGCCATTGTTGGCACGTGGAGGACTTTCGTGAGGGGGTCCACATTCTCTATAAAGACGTCCCAAAAGAATGGTATTTGCGAAGGCAAAGGGTGCAGAGACCGCAAGTTCACCATAGTGCTCGAATAGCCAAACAAAAACCCTTGGTGTCCCACTGGAGATTTTGGGTTTGGCAGGTCGGCAGGCTCTCCATCGTCGTCTACCGAGGTATCATCGTCATCAAATATTTCTCTGATATCTTCCACCTAGTGAGGGTTAGATATACACACTTATCTTGGGGAAATAGCGCATTGTCAACGAAAAATAAAGGCGTTTTTTACCTACCTCATGGCTTAAAGTCGCAAACAGGTCGCTGTTGACATAATGACTCTTCCCTTCATCTATAACCAGCTTCCCAAACTCCCGCTTCACCACATCGGATTCGGGGGGTCCTTCGCCCATATTAACCATCCGTTGCAGCCACTTGGAAGTCAAGGCCTTTCCCTCATCCATCCCCACCACCCTCACAGCCCCCTTCGCCGATTGTGGTTTGCCCATTGTACTATCAGCCTCACTGCTCGTATCCTTCTCTTTCCACGGTCTCTCCTTCGGGCTGTCTGTAGCACTCCTATGCGTTTCCTCTTCCACCTGCCCACTCAATTCGTGCACGACGCCCTCCAGCCGCCTCAACCGCTTCAGCAACTCCGTCTCCCTCGCCGTGACCTGCTTCCCCGCCTTCGGCCGCCGCGGCGCGCGTCCGGGGCCGGGGTAGTGGCATTCTATTTGCGCCCTGGCGCAGTTCGAGCACCCTGTGATTATCTTGTCGCATTTGACTTTTCTTTTCCGGCAAACATCACAGGACCGCGAATACAGTGTGTGCGATGACTGCAGCGGCGAGTGCAACATCGATGAGGCGGGCGCGCTCTTGTCGTCTGCGCCTCTACTCGTGGTAGGATTCGGGCTCCCGTCGCCAATGAGGGAATTCGACTGGTTGTGGAGGGGTTCCATCGGGGGCGATTAGTTGTTGGTTGTCGTATTTATGGGGTTGGGCTTCGAAATTTTGGACGAGATTCATCAGCCTATATTGGCCATGGCAGCCCTAACTAAGATTATATATGACATATACGAGAATATGGAGTGAGGATGCGGCGTGAGGTACGGTGAGATTCAAACATTTGACCCCCCAGAGTCAGAGCGGGTGTGGATGCCATCGGCTTCTCCCGCGCCGATTATGCCAAAAAACCTCTAGTCTGGATGCGGATGGCACATGGGAACGTACAAAAAGACCGGTGCATTGGTCAAATACACTCCAATCGTATTTATATCATTTATCGAGTCAACATTGAACATGATCGTTAACATGAAAATTGTCTTGGCTTAACCGTGCTGGTTTATCTCATCCTGATTTTCTGATTTCGTAAGTGTATCAGGAGATTAAGCCTATCGCATGCGTATCTCCACGTGTTCTAGACTTCAACTCCGACAAAAAACAACGACCGGGTTGACGGCCAGGACCAACCGCAATTATCACTAGATCTTCATGACCATGAACAACTCAAATCGCACACCGCATATGCCGTGTGGGATGGTGTTTCTTCTGTAGTTCATCTTCCGTCTCTTCCGACTGCTAACAAGCCGCCCAGGTACGCGGTTGAATAAAAAAGCGGCACGGTCCACTATCAAATACCCATGCCCCTCAAAGGTCTAGAGAATAGCTATAGGTAACAATAGTGATTACAGCAACTAAAATACAAGTAAGGGCGTTCAGTTACTCAGGGCTATAAATTAATAGACCAGCTACTAATGAATAGAACTGAAGAGAGAGTCCTATGCCTGAGAACTACCAGAAACCGTGCCACTTATTGTTTCAACCGCGTACCAGGCACCACTTTTGCCACTTTTGAGCAGATCTCACCAACCCGGGAACGCGCCAGGCGATTTTATATGGCCTTACTAATATATAGAATATGGATATATAGAGGTTAATGTCAGGGATACGGAATCCCACAAATAAGACCCCGCGTTTTGGTTAGTTTGACGATCCGTTTCGAACCAAGTTATCAGGATCGCCAGTTTCCCAGCCAGCGTCTACCCCAGATTAGATTCCTTGCGCTAATGTCAAATGCTTGTCCACAAGTGCTGCCGCTGATAGATTAATTACGGAAAAACTATACTGACTTGAAATTACACTGCCTTTAGAGCTTCAGTGATGATACACAGTCGGTGCTTTTATAAACTGCTATATGGTGTTTATACGGTGCACTTGAGAGATCATTGCTTCATCCGTGAAGGCGTCCACGGAACACCCTGTATCCCTAACCAGAGCTGGTCACGTACTACAGTAGTAAGCTTTCAACTTCGTTACCTCTATATTCCCTGTAATATACATGACACCTAACTAGAAAACCAGCTTCACACGTGAGCCATTCTTCCCCAGATGCTGGGCAGGATGTGATTTTCTATAAATGGGCTTCAACCCTCCGGAATGGGCCCCATCCGTAGCAGAGTAACCTCTCAGCACTGAGCCCCTTTACCTCTAATTACATCGCAACTCTCCACCAAAATGTACACCTCCGCCCTCCTCCTCCCCCTCGCCTTCACGGCCATCCAGGCCCACCAAAACTTCCACCAGTTCTGGGTCAACGGCGTCTCCCCCGGCCTCGAAGAGTGCATCCGCATGCCCCCCTCCAACAGCCCCGTCACCGATGTCAGCTCCAACGACATCACCTGCAACGTGAACGGCAACACCGTGCCGCGCACCGAAGCCGTCTGCGCCGCCGCCGCGGGAGACACGATCAAAGTCCAGTGGGACTCGTCGACGCACCCAGGCCCGATCACGCACTTCTTGCTCGGGCCGATCGGGGATGCAACTCTGGAGAGCGGGGTGGGGAGCTGGGTGAAGATTGATGAGGTTAGCTACGTGGATGGGCAGTGGGCGAATGAGATTATGGAGGCGGTGGAGATGACGCATGAGTTCCAGCTGCCAGCTAACCTCGAGTCTGGCGACTACCTGGTATGTCTCCTTTCCAACTTTCAGAGTCGTAGGAATTCCTTTAAATGAACGAATGAACTAACTAACAAATCCTTGCAGTTGAGAAGTGAGATGGAGACGCTGCACGCCTCGATGACAGTCGATGGCACGCAGTTCTACATTGGGTGCGCGCAGCTGCACATCACAGGCCCTGGGGGAACATGCAGCCCATCTATTGAGTTGCCCGGTGCATACACGAACCAGGATGCGAATATCTTGATTCCAGACTTTTACAACGGGTTTGACCCGACGACGTTCACAGCGCCAGGTGGTCCAGTGGCGACTTGTGCATAGAGGGTGGAGAAGAGACGTACACGATGGAGGAGGGAAGTACAAATAGGAGGCCGAGGGAGAGAGTAGCTGCCGTAAGTATGTATATATTGAGATGATCCTTTGTATATATCTTATCATCATAGAAAGAGTTGATAACTGCCATTTACATGTACCTTGCATAAGCTCGTAACCAACGCCGTGCCCTTGAGTAAAGCCCAGTTTATGGGGTTACGCTGTTGAATAAATAAATGGTACGGTTGACCATCAAAAATACTGGCGCCGTCAAAAGTCTAAAGAGTTGCTCTAGATGACAACAGCGGTTGCAGCAATTAAAATCCAATTAAAGGCGTGTAATTACTTAGGGCTACAATTATTAGACCAGCTACTAACAAATGGAACTGAAAATATAGGTTCTATTACTAAAAATGTGCTCAGAACCGTGCTACTAATTGTTCTACCTCGTAGGGGCCTACCCTTCGCCCATACAGTAACAGAATCCTGCCCAGCATGCATGGAAGTTATTATATGTACAAGTTCATTAACCATACACTCCAAACCATTACAAGGCTAGCGTATATATGCGTGCCAATTTGCGATGCTCCACTGGGTTCGTCATCGCCGGATGCGCTGCTATCAGATTTTGAAAATCCAAGTGTCGGGTTCCAAGAGGGCTGGTTGCCAGCCAATAGCTCATCGGAGCGACCGCTATCAACACTGCCGAGGAAGCTTATGGTGATAGGGCCAGCCCATCTGGGTTCATCGGGAAGGGAGGCTTGGTAGAGACCCGTAAGTGCGAATGAGGCGGATTTGTTGTCAAATCGGCCCGTGATAGTCGGGGCTATCTCAGGCATCTTACCAAATTTGGCCTCCCCATCACCTGCTTCTAGGACTATACCGGAGTACGTCGAGTTTGAGGGATTGTTGCAACTCTTATAATCGAATTTGAAGCTGTCATGTTTGGTAGTAGCGTTGTTGCGCTTGCCGGTGAAGGAATACGATGTATCAGAGATGTGAGTGGCGTTGAAGTCCCAGTATTTCTGTGTCGATATGCCGATGGGGTAGGAGTGATAGGGCGGGCTTTGTAGCGGTGAAAGATTTGGTCAGCCACCTATTCCCAAGAGAAATGTATGGTTGGGTTATAACCATGGGGAGAGGGGCTTCAACTTGAGCAAACAACAATACTAGCCATTGCACTTACTCGATCGAGTTGAAATTTATAGGGAGTTCATCCGAAGCTCCAAAGTTATAAATGTCTTTGGCATTTCCAGCCGCCACGTCCAAATCATCAGGCCAAGCACGGAGAACAACCATCATTGGGTTCTTATCCCCGTAAGAGGTCGTGTTGTCGGGTTTGGTAACAGCAAGAACAGCTTTATATGATACTTCAACAGTTTGGTCTTCAAAGTTTATGCAATATGGTCCTTTGTCGCGGTCGTCTTTGTTGTACCAGTCTGTGAGGGCCATCTGTATGGATACGGTACCATTGTAATACCTGAAGAACATGATAATGAGACCGAGATCCAAGTTTGAGCCCAGAATGTGAGGGACGTAGTTGGAAAATACTCACGTTCCGGTCCAGGCATACATCCAGTAGGTTAGCCCCGTAATGTTTGCCGGGCGATGGTTCAAGCCAGCATCGTCGCTCCAGTTAATATCTTCTTCTCCAAAAGCGGGTGAGGCAAAAATGACCGCCACTGCCACAATAGAGGCCCAGAATCCCATTGCTTCTCGTGCGGTGACTGAACAGTGAAGAGAAGTGGAACAGCAGGAGTGTGAAGGGGCAGGCAGATTAAATATCTTGGGTTGCCGTTAGCATACTTGGCGGGCAAGGATAACAATGAGAAAGCCATCATTTCCCGTTTGGGTCCAGATAAGGCATACATTGTTCATGAAAGAATGAAGGCATAGGAAACACATTTTGGGGCAGTAGTAGTATGGTATTAACCCATTTTTAGTATGATATCTTGATAATATTCTGATTTGACCCAACAGCGTCTGTTTTGCCATTTCTGAAGATTGTTGTGTTTTTTTCGAGCGACTTCCCATGGAGCAATGATGTGACAGTTCAACGTTTGGATCGGCCATGCACGGACCAGGAGGAGTAGTCTGCCTTCCCCACGTGACCGCGGCACAGCAAATGACCAGGATACGCTAGCATCTCTTGTATATCGATCAAAAATGGTAATTACCAAGGAACTTTGATATACCAGGCTAATTTACTAACTAGTTCGCTCGGTATATATAGGCAGCGTCTGGTACTTTAGGAATTGTCACATGGCGGCTGTCGCTTTCGACAACCGTCATGCGACTAGCGTGACGGCCTGCCAACAGGGGGGGACAACCACTAATTTTGCTAGTGGTCTCCAGGAGTTCTGGAGGGCAGGGTTCAGGGCTACCAAATCCCAACACCCCGCACCCACATGGATGCACTTGAAATGGCTTATGGTGCAATATGGCCGCTTGGGAATGGCGGGTGAACGTTAGAAGTTGCCGCTCTTGTATATTCAGAGATTGGAAACCTAGGGATGTTAGACAGCATTATGGAGCTCAGGAGCTCAAAATATATCCTCAGATGCTTTGATTGTTACTATTCATTAAAATCTCTCATTGTCACGTGAGCATGTCCCGTGATTTTGATGAGAGGCCGCCTCAGGGTATCATGATGTAATGCGGGATCATGCAACTATGAAATACCTTGCATACTAAAGAATACACCACTACGTTGAAGTTGACATATCGACAATGCCAGGCTGCTGAGTCGTCTGCTCCAATCGCTATCGCCTACAGGGCAGATTTCAATGTCCGTGTGTGGCACGCCAGGAGCCACTTCAAATCTAATTTCTCGTGCTCCAGCTGGCATCACAGAACCATACCAAGGCAACAGCTTTGCCGTCAAGGCCCTTATTGTCCTCGGCACCGGCCTGGCTATATACAATGCTCTCGAGCTTATAATACTGGCCTTTGGGACGTTTAAGCGCTACAACAGTGTCTACTTCAGATCGTTCCTAGCTTCTAGTATCGGCATCATTCCTTATTCCCTTGGTTTATTATTCAAATCACTTGGTACTCTACGTGCTTTTCACAGCGGTTATCGATGGATTAGTCTCGTCCTTATAACGACAGGCTGGTACGCTATGGTCACAGGCCAAAGCCTAGTGTTATGGTCACGTCTTCATCTAATTGTAACCGGAAACCATAGGCAAGAAATTTTCCTGTATACCAAATGGATGATTATAATCAGTGCGATTGTATTGTTCATCCCTACTACTGTAGTGGAGTTTGGAGCCTTTGGAAATGTTGACACCAATGCCTTTGCGAAGGGTTATAATATCATGGAAAAGATTCAGATAACAGGCTTCTTGTAAGAGATCTATGCGTTTCTCCTCCTTTAAAGTCTATCATACAACCAATCTAACATCTTATGCGTTAGTCTTCAAGAAGTTATACTATCGTCTATTTATATTATCGAAGCTATGAAAATTTTTCGTGCATCACTTCATCAAAACACACGGAAGCTAATGTATCAATTGATGCTAATCAACGTCATTGTGATTTTCCTGGATATTGGCATTCTTGGAATGGAATATGCTTCTCTGTTCCTAGTTCAGGCTATCACAAAGGGCGTCATCTATTCCATCAAGCTTAAGCTCGAATTAGCTATCCTCAACCGCCTCGTCAAATTCGTCCAGAATGACCAAGGAGAATTTATTGAGATGGATTCATCACGGAGCAGGACTCAGTCTGGATTTCAAACAGGAGACTCTTCTAGATAAGTCTTGGCAAACCCCCCCTTAAATTGTACATTTACGGTACGACCCACGACCCACGACCCCAACAGACCTACAAGAATCCCATTGGAATAATTCGCTAAGTGGATATCTGTGATATAGATCTAAAGACCGCCCAATTAGAAGCCCACTGTTGTCCTCATAGATGGACTAGTCGAACACTTTGCCAGTTAGTTTGTGAAAGATGAGGTGCTCCTCGAGGACAACAGTGATCCACAGAGACCCAGTATACCATCATTAGGAGATTGTTTTGGAAGACCGTGAGGAGTTGGGTTTGTTGCGGCCCGCGACGGCAAGGACAAGCTGTAGTGCACATATTAGCATTGTTATGCGGGCGGGGAAAGTAAGAGCGAGGAATTGAGATTTACCTCTACTATCATGATAATAATGCACCATAACCGCCGAGGGGCTTTTTCTGTATATCTTCCAAGAGCTTGCATTGACAACGTTGCACTGTAGGCACATGGTGCGTTATTAATGGAGTCTCGCCAAAGAATTACAACACTGAAGCCGACGAAGCCACCAAGGCGTAGTAGCGGGCCCAAAAAATGGTGCCAGGCGAGATGGTGTAGACGTCGCGCCATTCTTTTATGATTGAGATTCCAGTAGCAACGCCGACCGAAACGAGCCACCTGGTAATGTCTAGACTCCATAGGCTGGGATAGTCTTACGAGTCTCCAGGTGAATCCAAAGAGGTACCCCCTGGTGCATCCTTCGTCGATTGCATCACTGGACCTTGTAACCCCGATGCAGTGTACCCTTCAGTCCCGCCTCTCTCACTGCTAACTCATATACTTCTTTTAAGATGGTAACACTGGAAGTTCAGGTCTCCAACAAAACTGTCACCATGCACCCTGAAGAAATCCCATCTTCGAAGTCCTTGATATACAGCACGTATATCAGCGGCCATACTGGAGGAATGAGAACTCCCGCTCGCCAATGCCCCTTTTAAGCCAAAAGGTAGGACAAGGAAGGAATCTTTCAGACCGCAACCCAACTGCGATTTGTGTGATTGTCACCGCATTTCCCATCCACAGTCTTTATACTTACTTGTGTCGTTTTAGTAATCCCGTTCGAGCCGTCAGCCAATCGTCCATGTTGTGAGCTTGGATATAATAAATGCATTGGCACAGTTTCAACATCAGAGACCACGCCAGCCTGCACACTGTCTGTATCCCATGCATCCTTGATGCCTACACGAGAACCACTGCCGCTTTGCACATACCCACGTCTGTCACGATTCAGACCACTGGAGGCCACGCCGCCCGTCCTTCCGTATACTGGCTTAGAGGAGTCGAGTTTGGAGCGGAGCCCCATCTTTACTGCCATGATGCGCATCAGTGGTTGTAGCGCGGGAAAACACGACACCCAGAGTCCAACATGGCCCTCTAGATCTGTCCAGACAGAGACGGTAGGCAGCTCATAAGTTCTATAGAAAATTAACCATGATATCCAAGTTTCAAAATTGACTGTTAAAACGAGGGAAGACGTACGTGTTTACAGAGAAGTCCACATTAACAATAATAATGAGACGTATTATGCCCGTTATGGTGACAAATATGCCTATGAACATTAGTTTCGGTTTAGTCCTCGAAAGAAATTGTCCTACCAACGCTCAGGATAATCATAACTTTAATCGATCTTCGCGAGAACATCATCTTCTTGTATACGAGGACTATAGGAACTACCAGCAGCGCAACGTCAACTGCAACTCCGATGGCGGCGTGGGTCCAGAACATGTAGGCTTCTTTCGACTTTGGCATGCATTGTCGGTTTGGGGCTGCGCCGTCCCAGAGGTCTCTGCAATGGGGTAAAAAGTATTAGCGGTGGTAACTGACTTTATGAGAATGTACTGAGGGTGTGGGGAAACCTTACGGGACATGCTTGCACTCGAAAAGCTCCACCATGAAGCACACAATAGATGTGCTGGCAACAATGAAGCCCAATCCCCACACCATGTAGAGGAACTTTTCTAGGGAGGGTCAATTAATTCAAATGATTATACTTTCTCGAGAATCACTCACTATTATTGTTCAACCGAGGGAGAAAAGCGACAATGGAAAGCCTCACGAGGCCTGTGGCTGCAAAATAGATTAATTGCATCGTTGGAAGTATCTAAAAAATTGTGAGTTTGATACTCTTGTTTCTTTCTGGTAGTGAACTGACAGCGAAGAATTTTGCTAACGTCTCAAGGTCCAAGCTGTCTTGTTGTTGTCCAGCGCCGAGTCCCACCTCTATACTCGTAATATCCGTTAGACACCATTAGTCAACCAGTTTTATGATGATGATAATACCTTTGATCTCAAGGGCCGACAATGCCATTAAGACCACCTAAGTACTATAAGCCTCTTTTCACGATCGGAGAGTCAATAACATACAAATGCCATCACCGCAAATAGATCATCCCATCGGAGAGCTTTAGTCATGACACCTCTAACATAGAGGCGAATGGAGATAAAGATGGCAGAGACAATAATGAGGCAGACATTGAGGCGAAACGAAATATCACCACGTTTAGATGGCATGGTTGGATCTCTGATGTATGTGTTGCTCTCAGACGAAGAGAGCTAGATCTATATAATATACGGGGTAGTTTTGGTCCGGCTTTCAGCTGTAAGACAATTAAAAGTGGTTAAGCCCCGGGACAAGCATGGCAGGTTTGCCAACTTAACTAATATGGTAAATGTCTTAGATGAAACCAGGTTCTTCGATACAAGTTACAGCACAATGTGACGGCTTTCAGGGTGAATCCCTGAAGACGCTCGAGCGCGGCATCAGAGGCGCAGGCGTGACAAATTACATATCCAGTACAGTGCACAGTGATTGTCGTTGTATAAAGTACTATAGCATACGAAAGTCCGTGCTTTGGCGCACGCTATGATTTTGTGACGGTGCGAGAAAAGCGGGAGGAGTCTTTGCCTCATTGGTTAAAGCGTTGGCGGCGGTAACAACTCCGTAATCCACTTGGCCTATCTACAGACGTGCTCACAGGCCTGTGCAGGTGCTTCACTGATGTCAGACTGTACCCCGCAAGGCAAAAGGCAGATCTCACCAACAACAAGAGGCACGCCGCACCACTCTGGTTGGCCGCCTCCATATAATGGAGTAATTAGCGACTGACGACCGGAGGCTGGATTTACAACATGGTCAATTAGAAGCGAAATTGCCACTTCGTAGGTTGTTGGTTCGGTGAAGTCGCGGATTTGCAACGTACGCAGGCCCATTAACCCTCAGTTTCATCAAGTAACGCAGGCAATAGAATTTCAAAATATCAGATCTCGACTAGTCGTCGGATTAAAGATTGAAATCTGTTCTTGAAATCCAAAATATCAGATCTCGACCAGTCGTCGGATTAAAGATTGAAATCTGGATTCGAGACGGACACCACGACTCGGATGTATAGCCACGGCATGTGGATCACACCTGTACCCGCCATCCCTACGAAGTTGTTCAATTCTCCAACAAATCCCATGCCGCGCGGCCTTACTATGCCCTACTATACAGCCAGCGCTTTGACTACTGTCAGCTGCACGCTAGACCTATTGTTGGTTTCATCCCTATCGGCGCATATATTGCTTTTGAATCAGACGGGACAAGGATGCACTCGTTGGATAAATTTCCTATTGGGTCTTAAATTACCAACGGCGAAACTTAAGTGGTCTGTTGTCTTAGTTGATGGGATAATACTTGAAGCGTACCCAATCCCGGTGGCATTTGGGAGAAAAGGCCGTACACAATCCAAACTGCTCCCCCCGAACGATTGTAGCGATCTGCTATTTTAACAAAAAGCCAATGCAAGTTAGATCTTAGCACATCCTCAGCTGTGGATCAGCTATAGCGTACGGGAGCTACTTGGGCTGACACTAGTGTGTCACCTAAGCTAGGCCAAAATAGTCGAATCCCACGCACGTCCCCTGAGATTCTCAACAACAATTATGCGGAATAATATTCCCTTGACTTTCTAAATTTCCGGGTTGAATTATTGGCAGGCCTATTGCAGCATTTATTCTCCTGCTTCTAGTCCGCTTCTAGTTTGTAATTTCTTTAAACCCAGGAGCCACGCGTATGTGGGAGAGATTTTCACCCATAAGAATGCCACATATTTCCATTTAACTCCTATGCATCTTTTGTTCTCGTAGTACACCGAATCAATATGCACTCCTTTTCAAAGTTTGTTTCAGCCGCCCTCGCCTTTGGGCTGCTGTCAAGCCACGTCGCCGCTACTTGCACTCGGCCGTTACAGCGAAAGGAGTGGTAAGTGACACCTTAGATGACAAGCGCAGGGGACGGTCCAGTCTCGGGAATATTCGCGTTCTGACCATTCCCATCGTATAGGAGAACTCTACGGACCTCGGAGAAGCAAGCTTATATTAAAGCTGTCGAATGCCTGCAGACCAAGCCAGGCCTCCTGGGAGACATTTACCCTGGAGTTCGGTCTCGCTTTGATGATTTCCTAGGCTTGCACATCAACCAAACAGACTTTATCCATTTCGTTGTATGTATCTATTACCATTGGTGTCTTTGTCCAGTGAATGATTACTTACAATTGTGGAATACATAGGGATTTTTCCAACCGTGAGATGATCTTACTTCAACCCAAGGCGCACATCTAACTCCAACCCAGATGGCATCGTTTCTTTGTCGCAACTTATGAAGCAAATCTACGCAGTGAATGTGGCTATACTGGAGCTCAACCGTACGTACCTACTATTTTCCACTCTTTTGACCACGCATGCTAATGCGAGCACAGATACTGGGGTTTGCTCTTCCCTTCTAGAAATGTTAGCTTAGACCCTAATGTTGTTTAGATTGGTCTTTGGATTCTTGGTCCGAGGCAGCTTTTCTCGCGTCCCCAGTTTTTGATCCAGCAACAGGATTTGGAGGTTTGAAATCTACATACCGCTATCTGACACATTGCTAATATATACCGTAGGAAATGGGCCATATATCAACTCCACCGACGATGCCAGTGTTCGTCTGCACATCCCAGGAAAAACAGGAGGAGGTAAGTTGGATTCTAAAACACACAATCCTGCAGTAACCCTGACATTAGTCTGAACCTAGGGTGCGTCTTAAATGGACCATTTAAGGATGTATCTGTAAACATGGGACCAGGTAACGACTCCCGTAACGAGACTATCAAACTATAGCTTATATATAACAGGTTTAAACAACGACTACAATCCTCACTGTCTCACCCGCGATTTTAGCCCTTGGCTAGCAACACAAAAGCTGCAGTATATCAATGCCTTTACGCCCTTTCTACAAACCAAGTTCTCGACATTTGATTTTGCCGTTCAGGGCTCTATCGATGTCGAAGGTTTAACTTATCATGGTGGTGGGCATCTCTCTGTTGGAGGTGATCTTGGAACCGTGGGTCTATTTCTTCTTGGAACAGCCATGTAAATTGCGAGAGCTAACTTAATTCACAGATGGGAGATGTCTACGCAAGTCCCGGAGGTATGAACTCATTAATTCCCATCTATCTTTGAGATGCTTACTAAAAACCGCCCAAGATCCGCTCTTCTTTCTGCATCATGCAAACATGGATCGCTTGTGGGATCTATGGCAACGTATCGGTGAGTAGACAACTAATCTCGTACATCTACTTTCTATTTACGCAAGTTAACTAATGACGCAGACTTTCCACGCCGCAGCAAAGACATCGCAGGGCCGACTGTTCAATTCACAGCACCATTTGACTATTTCGGAGCTGCTACTTCCACGAACATAACTTTAGACTATGCTATGGATTTCAAGCATTTGGATACCAGCTCGTCATCTGTCAAGATTAGCGAAGTTATGGATATCCAGGCTGGAAGGCTTTGCTATACTTATGTGTGAGATAAGTATGTCTAGAGAACGCTGGTTGCTCCCGAGTGAGCAGGGAATATAGGTGAAGTTGAAAGAATTTGATTATTCAAGTTTGTACCCAATCTTGGACTTGATACTAGAAGTAGCATAGATATAGAGTACATTGTTGGTTAATTACGTACCCAAGAGTATTTATACATGTTCGGAACCAGTTTTTCCCACTCCAATTGTTAGAGCGGTGAATGGAGGCCACTGGAGGTTAATTTAAGCATCGCAGGTATAGTTCTCATGTCTCATTCCTGCTCCAAGCTCATCTAGCCCTAGCAAGGTTTGGCAAAGTAATAATGGAAGTGGAGGGGATTCGACAGCAGTCATAAACGAACAAGCAGCAGGAATCATTGGCTGTCTGTCCTAACCAGTGCGTGCAACCTTTACTCATGAACAGCCGCAAGGGTTCGAATTAACTATGACCCCTTCTGTATTACCACCTCTCTCTTTGCCAGGATCTCTATGTATAGATGTGTTGCAGCAACCAACACTCTCACAACCCCGCCTTGGTATGCTTCGTCTGCTCCCGCTTTTTTTTGCAACGCACACTGTAACCCTTTTACTTCATCCTAATCACCTCCTGCTTCTGGCCAGTTACAATGCTCTGGAATGCTTGCTGTCGACATTCTAGACAATGCGTGTATGATATTTGCTCTGAGGCGATCCATTTTTGGCTGACCTGTACGTTACAATGCTGGACATCGGTCTTCCAACGCACGAAGTAGTTATCAGTCCGTAGCTCTAGGCTTCCGATCCTTACAGCTGCTTCGTTGGTTTCGAGTACCAGCAAGGCAAATAACCTGATCTCATTCTGATAGTAGACAGTCCCTTGAACTTCTTCGACCTTCATCTGTCGCAGAATAATCCCCTTCAGGGTCACGGAGACCGAAGTTGTAATTTTTGATACTGTTTCAGCATCTACCAAATTTACCTCAATCAACACATCACAGTCGGCGTCAGAAAACATTGCGCACCATCCCATAGGTTGAAGACTAGCGGCGTGGCTAATTGTAGGTGATGCCCAATTGCTTGCCATTCTTCTGGGATCTTGGCAAATGGTGACCGGAACGACAGGGGCTTCGATGTAGAGCTCTCGAGGCAACAGGCTGATGTCTTCATGGAGGGTCCAGCTTTTTTCGTAGCACATTACTTCCCAGTCAACCAAACCTTGCTTTGTCTGCACTGATAGTTTAAAATTACTATCACTCTTAAATCTTAATCCTAGATGGAGTATTCCATGGTTCGGTCTTGCATAGATCGTTTTCCACCCAGCCCACGACCAAGAGGGGAACTCCAGTCTTCGAGGCCCGGTATTCTTAGACGTCCAACAGAGGCTCACTATGAATGCCTCCGTTAATGTCCAGCTTCGTCCACTATCTCGTCCCATCGCAAGTCGGTGATTTATTAAAGGCCCCAGGATCGGAACTCCGAAATAATTGTTCATGGGATATGGCCCTTTTCCGCATCGCTTCAGGAGGCCAAGCATACCATCCACGGCGTCGGATTGATAAGATATACTGCGAGAAGTGTATGGCTCTAGCTGCACATGTATATATCCCACATTGTTCCAGATGTTGTCGAACATTCTCGAGAGCGGGCAATTTACCTCAACCCCTATACCGCCGTTTGGGAACATCTCACATGAGACCTTCCACCATCGCTCCTTATTATCCATTCCTCTGTTAGATCTCTGGAAAAAGACTTGTTCGTCGGTAAATGCAAGCCAGTTAGCCGTAAAAACGCCTTCCTGATAGGTCCAGGCTCGCGTCATCCACTTGCTTCTTCGCACAACTGTGCGCGGATCCGTCATGTTGGACCATAGCACGTAGTTTCCAATCTTGATACGAGGTTGCCTAGTCCTGGTTCTAGTACTTACTCCCGGCAAGCCATAGTCAGCATCCTCGCCTGCCGCTCCGATGATACCCGCCACGCCGTTTCTGTATATGTCACTCATTTGGTTCAGCTGTGTTTGAAACTCGGCCTTGTTGCTCTGGTCCAGACAATACCTATCTACCCAGAGGTAACGGTAGCCAAGCTGTTTGACCACTGTTATGGCGTCCTCGACCGTAGTGGGGAGAGGACTGGGGAGTGAACTACCCGATGCGCTTTTTGGTGCCGCCCCTCCTCCTGCACCCCAAACATAGCTCAGTGTAAAGTATTCACATGGTGCTTTTACTGGTACAATCTTGCGAGTATGACAGTCAATAACATTGACTGGCAGTGCTTCATCATCGGCACCTTTCAGACTCTGTAAGTCATCCAGCTGTGAATTCTCAAGGGCCTTGATCTTTTTGCACCAGCCTCTCAGTGGTTTGTAGTCGACTCTCTCGTGGTCGATCAACACAGGCATGTCCGGTAACTTGGTATAGTTCACATGTGGTCTCTCTGATTCAAGCCATTCAGGACTAGTAAGGACAAACAAGCATCTTTGGGACCCTCTTCCGTGAGTGCCCTCCGTCTTCTCGGTTACCGGCAGTGGGCGAGACTGTGTGAACAAATATACAACATTTGTGCCCGCTCTCTCCTCGTCTTCGAGCATGGACAGAAGGAACTCGCATAGAGGACAAGAAGAGTTGGCCTTGACTGAGATGGGGCCTAGAGATTGTTGCAGTACGGGTTGTGCGAAGGTCCTGTCGTCAACGTCCTCTTTAAGTATAGCGTCGAGATCGATATTTCGACATCTTTCGCACAAGTCTCCTTGTCGGTCGATCTCCGTATGGCATATTAGGGTGGACATTTCGTCAGATAATTATTCTTTGGGCTTCTAGCATGTCTTTACTGAATGAGATAAGGCAGGGAAAGTGGAGACGCCAACATGAGGGCGTGAATATTACTAATCGTTCCCTCTCCCCAAATGTCACATTTTGATTTTGATGTCGCAAATGGCAATCGGTCATTCGATGCGAATCTTCGGCAGTCAAAAGCTTAATTGGAATCCCACATAATTCTCCAGAGAGCTTTCAGCGCAAAGGATGAAAGTTAGGATGTTCGAAAGCTTCGACAAATAACACAGGGAAATGTTCTACCCGAGAGCCAATTTTATATTGGACCAGGATTCCTTTCAAATGATTGTGAACGTGCTAATCTATGAAATTCCAATTCATCGAGCCTAAATGGAATTGAGATTACAGCATGTTATTTTCCTGTTTGGCTGCACGGCCCGGCTCACAAATTGCTTGTAATTCTGGCCGTGCGCACGGCAAAAGCTGTTGTTCTAGTTGTTCTATGGGTGGTTCCCCCGCATCAATAATAGCCGACCCCTCAACATCAACAAAGTACCCGGACCGGATAAACTGCTTCTACCCCACTTTCCCCATTCGCCCTCCCCTTTCCCCGGATCCCGTCACCCCTCAATTGCAGGGATGAGCTCTTTGTCAATGGCTGTAAAGCTCTGTAAAGCTGTTAAAAAAATACAATAAAGCATTCTTGGGCCCGCCCAAACATGCAGTTGTACATCGTGTAAGTTGGTCGCCCCAGTCTGCCTATCATGTTGCACTTGGCCTTGTTGGCGTTGGTCCTACCCTCTGCAATCGCTCATACCCTAGCTGTATCTAATGCGGAAACATCTCTGACGCTGTTGTACCAGAATAACCTTAACGGCACTGATGACACAAACCACGTTGGCTTTCTTCTGCTGGATCCTTCAAACAAAAGGGATGCGGCAAAGGCATGTGAAGCCATTGGGGAGTCCCTTGTTTCTCGCTCTCAGATAAAGGCTCATAATTCCGACTTCGTCAGCTCACTCTCCTACGTTGCTTATGCCGGCCGCGCCCAACCCCCCCATCTCTATCATATTTCCGATGGGGCTGTTGCTGTAGATGCACATGAGAAGCTGATCTTCCCGGCTGTACCATCACGAAGCATTAAACTCCCGGTTTTATGTACGCAGTCAAGCCAGCAAGGCCAGCCCGGGGACGCGTTAGCCACAAAAGGTAACCAAGTAACCATTGCGTCGACTGGGAACAACTATATTGGATATCGGAATCAGAAGTCATTCCGATTTCTCGGCATACCATATGCCGACACCCCACAGCGCTTTGTGCACTCTGTCCCATACTCGAAAACAAGGCAGACTCTCAACGCTACTGTCTATGCACCGCAGTGTCCGCAGTATGGATCCGGCGCCGAAAGCTGCCTTTTCCTCAATGTTCAGACACCGTACGTGCCGAAACAAGGCTCCAAGAAAGGCCTGCGGCCAGTGTTATTCTGGATCCACGGTGGCGGCTTCGTTGGGGGATCAGCCGCCGACGCAGGGACTGATGGAGGCAACCTGGCCTCTCGTGAAGATATAGTTGTCGTCCAGATTCAATATCGTCTCAATACTCTAGGTTTTCTTGCCATCCCCGGAACCGACGTTACAGGCAACTATGGAATTGCCGATCAGATCAATGCACTACAGGTTAGGAACCAGGAGTATTATATTGAGCACAAGTTAACTCTCACAGTGGGTTATTAAAAATATCGCCTCCTTCGGTGGAGATCCCGACCAGATTACGATTGGTGGCGATTCAGCAGGCGCTGGTTCTGTGAGAGTCCTCCTCGGTTCCCCGCCAGCTAACGGCAAGTTTCAAGGCGCAATCGCCATGTCCAACCTCGGCGGTGGTGTCACACTAGGTTTAGAAAGCACCTACTCTACGACATATAGTTCATACCTCACAGTCGCTGAATCCTACGCTCTTGCGGGACAGAACGTCTTCCTTGCCGCTGGGTGCAATCAGACTGCTCTTTCTGAGCAAATTGCCTGCCTTAAGAATGTACCCGCATCCATTGTCAGTGGCCTCAGTTCCATGGCCCGTTATGTTGTTCAAGATGGCACCTACGTCAATACCCAACAGCTTGACGTCGTGAACCGCAAGGGGAGCACGGCCCATGTTCCTGCGATGTTCGGCGTCGCCCACGACGATGGCTCATCAATCGGCTCAACGTATCCAGCGACTCCAGTCACCAGCGAATTAGAAGGTATCCAAGCGGCTCTAGGCATCTCGGCATCCTATGCGCAGTCCGTTATTGATAGCGGACTTTTCCCGCTTTATAATACTGGTAACATAACACTCGATTCCTTCAACGTCTCCGCGCGCGTTGCAACCGACAGTGGTTTCCGCTGCGTAGATCAGGCCACCATGCTTGCCGGTGCCCAGTCAGGTGCCTTCGCTGCTTCTTACTACTACGAGATGGAGCGTACCATAGGGGGGTACGATGCAAATTTGCTTGGCGGGGCTCCTGAGACTCCAGGATACCCTGATGGAAATCCGAACCTCCCATACTTCCGTTTCCATAGCGGAGCCACGGCGCCATTTATCTTCGGAAACGTAAGCCCAATCCGCGACTCGGATGATCTTAATGCTGCCCAGCTGAACTCCGGCTACTTTGCGCAGTTTGTGAAGACTGGCCAGCCCAACCCATCAGAGCGCTATTTGGAGACAAGGAAATATGGAGAGACGCTGCATGCAGTACGGCAGACGGGGCAGTGGAAGCAGGTCAAAGATGAGAATGGGCCGATACGCCTATTGGATTACCCGTCTGTCTCAAGCGGGTTTGTGGATGTGCCACAGTGCGCGTTCCTAAATTATTCGTTGAGCTACTACGTAGATGGTGGACAATAATAACTACCTAGGAGCGGAGGGGATTTTCCAAGTGTCAAATCTGTTATAATTGTAATACATATCAGACCTTTTATGATCTACCCTCATCTTATAGTTTTAGGCACATTGAGAACTTTTTGAACTGCATTTTAATATTACAGAACACGTCAACCCTTTATGAGTTGAATTCATTGCACTGTAAAACTTTCAACCACACAACGAGGTATTGTGCAGCGGATGTCTATCAAATAGTGATGAGAAGGCGTCACTGCTATATGATGTCAGATTAAAGATGGCCGATGCACAATGACCGATTGGGAGTTACACCTCTAAGGAGCCAGGGTTGTAAATAATCCTTGCCATATGCCACAGAAAAGCAACCCCGTTGGTCACAACATGGAAGCATGTTTGTTGTACAACTGTACTGCATATTGCGTCAACTAAGACTAGTTTCATCTGATGAGCTAGAGCGCTGATTTGGCACAAAATGGAACTCAAGTCCGGCCTCGACCACTTCAAAGCCCAAGAAAGAAACCAGATCCATCTGTACCTGAATCACGCTACAGCGATGTTGACCCCAACAACGCCGGTGTCCGTTGCATCTGCGAATCGGGTCGGTATACCTTCTCCGTGACTGGAACCCTGTCTTAAATTGAGTGAATTCCAGGGCTTGCCTTTTGAGGGACTGTTGTGAGACAAGGTCATAACAGTGATTCACGGAGCATATACTCTTCAAATTAGTCCCCGGAACTACTGCAAAAAATAGAAGTAGCGATGGGCGGAAGATAGCATTCCGGTCGTCTATAGTATGTGCAGCTTGAAAAGCTGGAGTATGCACGATCTTCAGATCTCCCCGAATTATGTAATGATCTCAGATCGTACTGTGTGTACAATCGTACTATACAACAATATGCCACCACCCGATATGGTATACATGTATGCCAATCAGGTGAGCTCAGTAGATACCTTCAGCAACTTTTCAATGGCATGGTTGAACCAAGGTCACTGTGGTATTACAAGAGCATGCTACAGCTCCTAGAGATGTACAAGCTGTTTATCATTAAAACCTAGCTATTTGGTTTCCTTTTGTCCGCGCCTGTCTACCAACTTTATCACCTTGTTTCCAGTCGAGCTGCGTATAAAGTCGTCTGGATTGCGCAGGCTGACATGAAACAGCGATTTACTTTCCGCATCAACATAAAAATGTTTCTTTAACATCCCCTCTATAGCTTCTTGCTCAACCAAACCATCCATTCCAGTAGCCCGCATAAGCCGGATCTCGACATGGTCGAAGTTGGCTTGATCACTTGTCAAGACGATCTGCCACCGCACGACTCCCCAGGAAGGAGTCGACATTAGCTTGTTCAGCTTGTCGAGCTCAAAATATTCACAGTGGATTGAAGGCGAGGGCCAGAAAACCGTTCCGGCGTTTGCAAGCCGCTGAGGATCATGGAGACCAGACTTCCTCTTCAACTCACCAGACACTATTTCGGAGTCGGCCTCAACAAATCCGTCTATTGAAAATCCACAAATATGCGAGATTAATGCCCGGTTTATGTTCAACGCCTTCTTTGGCGCAGCATTCACACATGAAGCATTCCAGAAGACAGGATTCGAATCGTTTGGCCTGAAATCACCTGTCGACCCTTCAAAGGTCAGCAACCCCATACCGTTCGATACTATACACAAAACCAAGAGTTATACTTACCAAGTTTAGGTTTTTGCGGCATTCAAAGGCATGTTTGATATCAATAAGCCAATTCATTTGCTTAAGTCATCCGAAGTTGGACTAGATATCCATCTTTTTGAGTACTACCTTCGAGAGCGCTGTGGCCTGAAAGTTCGGTTCATTAAACCGGAGCAGCTGCGCCTTGTTCCAAGCACAAGTTGGGGGTCTGGTGCTACTCTGTGGTGTACAATATCTACTGACAAAAGTTCCTCTGAGGATAAAGAGGATTCCAAGGAGTGGAGGTTAATTTCTCCAGAAGGGGAAATCCTTGAACAGGTTTATCAGGTTGGTTTAGAGCTTCACCAATTGGAAATGGAGTCTCTGGGTCAAGATATGTTAAAGGCTCTGGCGCCATTGTGCGTGAATGATCTGCGAACAATCTATCTTGTTCATGATAAACGGATGCTTGGTATCGTGTCACAGGAGCTTGAATCCTTGGTTGAGAGGCATGTCTTAACATTAGACGAGGCGGAGATGTTACGGAATGGTATTGCACAAACTATCCTGGCGGGATCGCCAGAGCTGAAAGAGCTGGTCCAGTGTACACGCAATGGGGTTGGTGTGAAAGACAATTTTGTACTCAAGTTGATTGGTAGCGGCAAGGGAAACGGTATCATCTTTGGAGAAGACATCAGCACTGAAGTGTGGATGGAGTATTTGGTCCAGCTTTCTGAGCCACAGGTTACAGGCCTAAATTATGTCATACAACGCGTGGCAAGACAGCCCAAGTTCGACATTATCGTTCCTTCAAAATCCGGAAAACCGATCACGGAGAATTATTATTTGGTGGGAACTTTTATGATGGTTGACGGCGAACATCTGGGAATTGCAGGTTGGAGGTCTGGTCCAGGGAGGATTTGTGCCGTCAGTCATGGCGGTTCATGGATATGCAATCTCATGCGGGACTCTAATGTTGCTCATGCCTCAACAATGGGTAGGTTTTCACCCCAAAATGCAGAATCAAACTAACGTTGTAAAGAATATGAGGTCCCTCGTATCACTGCACATGAGTTAAATGATACTCAGAACGTCTCACACGTCAATGCCATCGACGATGCCCTTCAAAAATATGGAATTATGGCCATCACGCTTACCTTCCCCGACCCTGATAGCACCTACCTCCTCAAACTCGTCCAAAGCCTCCAACGTGATCACGGTCATGGAGAACCCTTAACCCATAGCTCCACGCGAGGCTGGTTCTGGGATGTCAAACCTACCCCAAAAAGCATCTCGGCGCCGCACCATGCTCGTTCAGAAACTATGGACGACTTTCCGTGGCACACGGATTGCTCCTACGCGTCGGAGCCACCCAGGTTTTTTGGGCTACATGTGCTCCAAGCAGATCGATGTGGTGGCGGGACCTTATCAGTGGTAAAGCTAGACAAGGTTTTAAAATTTCTAGGCAGAGAAGCAGTGGAAACGCTGTCTCGAGAGGAGTTCAGAATTGAGGTCCCGCCTGAATTCGAGAATGGGACAAAGTCTGTTATTGGGCCGGTGTTGAAGCCCGTTAGAGGTGGCCAAGAATACACCGAGGAAATGAAGTGCAGGTATCGTGCTGATATAATACACCCATTGACGGAGAATGCAACGTCCGCTTTGGAGGCTCTCAATAAGGCGCTTGCTCAGGCGCGGACCGAAAACAGTGATATCTGCCTAAATCTTTCTCCAAAGATGATCCCAAATGGAACGGTTTTACTGATGGACAATGGGAGGTGGCTACATGCAAGAAATGAGGTCAAGGACCCAGAGAGGCATTCGAGGAGGATCCGCTGGGATGCAAGGGAATTTTAGGATATGTTGGATTCGGTGTTGGAAAAACCGTGGCGTTTCTGGCTACGTATTCTGGTCTAAAAATGGCGAAATATTGTTGTGGGGCAAAGAGTATGTTTCACGCAGTTATTATCTAGAGTTTATATATGTGGTGTGATAGATTGTAGACAAATATTATTAAGATTTCCGACAGAATCTGTCACGAGCGCTGTTCAATATTTGATATTTCGCTCAATGTTCGTTCAATAACTCATAAATAGATTTGAGGGCTTCAATTGGAAAAGCCACAATGAAGTTCTTCTGTCGTAACCATCGCTGTCCTGGCCACTGTTGCCTGGGCCCAATATGCCCCGCCGCAACCATAGCAGGACCCTCCATCCCAGCAGTATCAGCAGCCCCAGCATTATCAACAATGGGCTCCGACACCAATCCAGAACAAGTACTCCTCAGCAGAAGCTGTGGCATGGCACAAGTGCGTTGATGAGTTCCTCAATGGATTCAACACTGGCCATGAGGGCACCAAGGCCACCTGTGCTTTATAAACCTGCCTTGAGAACACCGCCAACCAATACAGCCGCGGGGAATCCCTCGCCGCCATTGGCGGTGCTGTGAGCAAGGTTTGCGCGTTGTCCGGATTTCTCCCTGTAGGTCGCATCCTTCGATACACTTTGTATTTATTTATCACCCACACTTTTTCAGGGTAACTGGTTTTAATCTCCGTTTCAAAAGGAAGAAAGCCTATCCCCGTTTCTAGGAGAGCCTGTGTCAATTTCTAGTTTATATCTATCTATCAGGCGGCCTTGCTTAGATGTATATGGCTTGTCCAGTTAACATTGATTTTGTTGGTGGCCTCGGCTTGGGATTTTGTCAGACGAGTCCTGTCTGTTTTTCCCCAGCCTTCGTGTGAATACAGAGGCTATTGTTATAGGCCAAAAAATTGAAGCATCCAGACCATTTAATACTTGTAATTCTCAATAAGTTTATCCTGGTTGTAGTCTCATTTTGTTACTTGTTTTCATGTATTTATAGACTTCGACAGCCCCTCAAGAGTAACAATGCTCCGTTACTAACTGATCATCCTTCTGACTTAAACAGCCAGGGATCGTCCAACAATTCTCGTGCCGTTTTCCGCTTTTCTGGTTCCCACTGCAACATCGACTTAATAAAGTTGATAAACAGCTCTTTGTCCTCCCCGTCAAGATTCTCCTCTACAGCCTCGAGACTACTTGATGGCAAAAGCGGTAAGCGTTCTGGTTCATTGTCATCCGGTTTAAGCCATTTTCCATTGACATCGAACCATTCCGAGGATCTCTTGCCCCGTTTAACGAGTTCTAGTGGTGGTGGCCCGATAATTGAAATCAGCTCTGTAAGATGAGCTCGAGTTGTGTAGTGGCCTTGTTTCGGATCCTGCCCATTGAAGAGATGTTTACCCTCAAAGATATCCCAGATCTAGCGCCGAGTCAGATTTGCAGTCTATCTTTGCGTTCAATCGGGTTACTCACCATAGTACCAACATTCCAGATATCAGCACTATAACTCCATGGGAGCTGGAGCATCACTTCTGGACACCTATAAACATCTGGGTAGGCGTCATAGTCATTTAGTTTTGTCCCATATACCGCATTTCCAAAATCACAGAGTACCGGTTCCCCAAAAGACTTCGGCACATCTAGAATCCGGGAAACGTATATTTCTCGGTCCGCCGCTTTCTTTCGCGGTGAGGGCTGGGAAATCTCAGCCTCCTCAAAAGCAGCAAGAATAGACGTATCTTCGATATAATGAAGAATATTGTCAGATTTAATGTCTAAGTTAAATAAAAATTAGCGGAGGTTCCAGCTAAAGCAAAGGGCAAATTTACCCGTGTGGATTAGTTTCCTATCCGTGTGCAGAAAGTCGAGCGCAAGTAAAAGGCGTTGCAGGTTTACTCGAAGCAGGTCTTCTGTAAGCCTATCTCGGCCACGCCGCTCGAGAAGTGTCCTAATACTATCCCAGAGGGGTTCATGTACCAGACATGGGTGTTTTTTACCACGATTCATCAGCTCGAATGAGTCAAGGGCGGTTCGCACGTAGCGGTAGCCTACCCTCGATTTATTTCCCAGACTAATATGTTTATAAATACCAATCTCATCGGTATCTTGGCCATCATTTGTAAATATTTTGACGGCAACGTGACTATGGGCTCTATTTTGGAATTAGCTTAACATGGTGACAGTGGATAGCAATGCTGACTTTAGATCCCTTGCCAGCCACACCGTCGATGAATTCCCAAACCCTAGTTTTCCAACGATTTGATACCGCGAGGAAAGGACATTCCCAATTTGTGCCGGATAATACCGATCGATTCCGAAAAATTCTTCTTCAACCTTTTCTGATGGGGAATTGGTAAGGGCGAACGTCATATTTTGATATTGCCGTGGAGGAGAGGGTGTTTGGTTAACAGAAGCACATTTGGCCCATTTCAGGGGTCCAGTCAACAGTGAGATATTATTGGCGCCCTGGCGAATACCAATCACCCGAGGAACCTTCATGACGGAGGGTGCTCTGGTAGTAAAATTAGAAAATAAATCATTGTCATCTGCCTATTTTACGACAGCCCCCTGTCTTGGGTCGTGACGCGCTAAATGCCGGTGGAGCCGGGCCGAGGCGAAATGCGCTAGGCAAGGGGCGTTGACATGTTTGGTGATGTTTGTACCTCACTCCCACGATTTCATATATGCGGTAAAATGTAACGCGTAAATACCCTGCTATAATTATGAGATAACGAGATGATTCTTTTATGTCCCAACATAACAAGATATATTAACTGCCCCTTATAATTTTAATAGTTTAATATACTCAGTTTGCCAAATAAATTCACGCCATGTATTTAAATTCCATTGTAAACCAACTAAATTATATATGTAGTACCTGCCTCCATATATACATTGCAAAATAGATCCCCGCACCATCGTATGATCTTCGCCACATACTCTACAATGTACTATCAAAAGGCTTTGACCCAAATCACTATTTAACAAAAGTATGTTAGCTTAAGTAACTTTAATTTACCTTTGTATCACACAATTAAATCGGTGAGCACCTACAATTATAGTTGACCCTGGCTTGTTGAACAGCTCGTCGAGCGCTGTTCATTACATCTTTGCCTTGCTTGATATGGTTTTTCGTATCCCCTAACCCAAAAGCGTCGGAGTATGATTCCATGAACTCAATTCGCATCTCAGCCGCTCTATAGATAAAAGTGTTAACATCAACATTCTTCCCTATAAAACTGTACATCAAAGTTGCGTGGGGAGCAGCTATTATAATAAACGTACCTTAAAGCATTTGTACCCCACTCAATAGCTAATTTGGCACGCTCGATGTGCTGTTCTGAGGTAGCTCTTTTTTTTTTCGTTGCATCGGAATAGCTGACATATGCGGCGTGAGCTTTTGTGTGGTCCTTTGCGCAATTTTTGAAGCAAGCGTGGGCGTTGTCCATCCCGCTCGGCCATGGTTCCCGCTTCTTGAATTTCTTGGGATCTTTCTGTTCTAATGCTTCATTGAGCCGATCTACTGTGCTGTTAAGATTGCCAATATCTGCGCTTATTTGCCTAGCTAGGCTCTCAAGGGATTTACACAGTCTCTTGTGCCGACTGGACTGAGCTGCGTGAGACTGGGCGAATGGACCCACTAATCGTATGCGGAAGCGGATTGCGTCCACTCGCTTAAAATAGGAAGCGGTTTGCGACCACTCAAAATTGCGACTGTAAGTACCCCCACATAGTAATTTGTATGTAAAAGTACTGCTCGTGCGTTCATGCTACTGGCCCCTAATGTATTTCTGGTTTTCGCGATAACGCACAAGCAGCCTCTCTCCCCCCTCCGTTTGTTCCGCCGACACTACCTGACCCCTACGATTTCAATTCAAGTCATACCCCAGATCATCTATTGTATAACTTCGCCAGGCTAGCTATTTACAAAAACGCGATTGGTTTACCTTTATTTGTTGGGGCCAAGCAATGACATTATGCACGTCATTAACCAAGTGCATCCAATCACTGATTGCCTCGCACTGATGATTGCCATCCTTGTAAAATTGGACCTCAAGCCAACCTGGAGCATGCCACGTTCTTCGATTCGTTAGATTGTTGGCGCACACTGCGTGTAGATGTTCTGTAGACGCGTGCCATGATTCCCCAGGCGTTCTTGTCTCGCCCACGAGAAATTCATACTCGTACGAGCTTCCTCTCGGCTTCATAAGCAGCCTTAACACGGTGAAACCGGGGCGTAGATTTGATCCCATGTCCATTCCTTCTTTCTCCACGGAGAATCCGACCTTGCTGGTGAACATCCCTTGTAGAATCCCACACACTAGTTGCCCGTATAGGTGCTCGAGGGCCTGTGGTGTCCTTTCCAGAAGTGAAACTCTGGCTGGGACGTGGGCGTTGTCAAGCTAGGTTGTCGGCGTGGCCTCGACTGCAGATATCGTTTCCTCCATTGTGGTGTTGAGACGCTGTGGTGGTGTGTGTGGATTCTGAATATGTTTATGTGAGAATGAGAGCGAGTTGCTGTGGAAAGGCGGCACAAGAACAGTGGTCAAGTACTGGTATTGCCCGGATGGGCTCCTATCGAGCCACATGGTTTTGACGGGGACCACCGTGTACTGGAACTTGCAAGTTACCGATTTCTTGTAAACAAAGAGTATTTTATTATTTGAACTATACCGTCTATAGTGTACGTCGTCGTCGTCCTTTCCAGTCCCCAAAAATGCCGGGTATTAACATGAGGTAGCGTCTATCTATTCTATGTACACTTGAGAAATATTAGGTGATTAAAGTTATTGGGCCCCACGGTCCTTCAACTTTATAACATCGTGAGAAGGCTGGCCACGCCAAAGGTGCCAGTCAACGCCCAAATCGCCATCGTCTTGGTGTTGAGACTCGAAGCTGCCCCTTCAAAACTGCAGGTAGGTGCCGGGTTCTTAGTCTTCTCGGCGCCCCCTGTGATCTCGACGTCGAAGCGGAAATAAGTAGGGCTAGCTACTGTCACAACCGCGGTTCTAGATGTCGATGTACCATCGGCCTCTCCCCCAGCGGTTGCAGTGCAAGTGGCTGCGGTTGTGCCAGCAAGTGTACATGTCTCCTGGGCGGAGACGGTTACATCGTAGCCCATGGTTCTAGTTGTGACAGTGCTCGCGAACTCATAATTATCTCCTCCGGCAGTTAAAGTCATAAGCTAGGTAAAGTTAATACTTGTTCAGACTCGCAGACATGGGGAGGGAATTAAAGCTTACTGGGCCATTGGGGCCACAATCTGTGCCGGCAGCAATACTCGCCGGTGCGCTGGTACATTGAATTGCGAATACGGTCTGGTCCGAGCAGACAGTGATGATGGATGCGGCAAATTCAACATCGTCATATAATGAGTCCATAAAGATATTCACAGAATTGCCTGGGGTGGCTGGTGTGGTGGAAGCGTTCCTTGCGTTGAGGACAGGGTACGGCGCTAGATACTGGTCCGCCGCGCGCGGGGTGAGTCCAGAGTTGATCCAGTCACCAAGGGCGGGAGCATTTGCGGCGCCGAGAGAGAAAGCCATTTTGAAGTTTAAGGAGCGGGATTGATTGAAATGGAAGATGTTTTAGTTATCTGTTTAAGCCTCTTAAATCTCAGGGTAATGGCTACTTTATATACAAAAAGCTAATCTTACATTCTTTCCTTTCAGGCTGCGGAAGCCTTGGCTCAGGATTGTGAACCCTGCGTCTGTTCCTATTTCGGTCTCCCCGGACATATTTTAGCTGCTTTGGCACTTCATGCGACGGTTCCCGGCACAATTGGCGCTTGTTGAACAAATAAAGGGCCACACATGGACACGGATGTGGATTCACATTTTTAATGTTACGATATAGTTCAGACTTGGCGTCTCGATAGCGCTCTAAACCCGCAGCTGAAATTGCGCTGCGCCGCCGACAGCTGACATCTTTGCCACCAGTGAGGCTGCTGACAAGGCCGTATTACTGACAAGGCTGCACTATTATACATATACACAAATACTGTGCCAAGGAGTCATAACAACAGTGATCATGACTGCGCCTTGCTGCCTAGATATTCAACAAGGCGGCGGCATCGAGCACCGTGGTGGATGTGAGCCACTACATTGAAAGAACTGGAATGGAAGAGGAGATGAAGCGTTACGATATTAATATGCTGGGTCTGGGAGCGCTGGGCGAGCATGGCTAGAGCGAGGGCTTTTTGGACTTCACGTAACATTGGCCATGGCGTAATAACCAGTTGAGTACCTTTTACATATAAAACGTATGTAGAAGGTACCTCAAAATGCGGGGTGCTCATTACCCCATGGGCGAACGTTGTGGTAAAGCGATGTTTGTTTCTAAAGCTAGTGGACATCTTCAAACAGAAGCATGGGACTTGAATAGTAAGATTTACTCATATTCAGGCTTTCTTTTCCCTTCCCAGTAGTCTATTTCCCAGTACTCCATTTTCCAGCGCTCCAGCTCCCAGTTCCCAGTACTCCATTTTCCAGCGCTCCAGTTCCCAGTGCTCCATTTTCTAGCGCTCCAGTTCTCAGTACTCCATTTTCCAGCGCTCCAGTTCCCAGTGCTCCATTTCCCAGTAGACTAGTTCCCATTTTTCGGCACCGGCCGTATCCAACACACCGACATGTTAACTATTATGCATATAACTCCAACTATCCAGATCGACCGGTCGTACTGTGTCCCGTTATATCGAAAAATGACGCTAAATATGATGCCCCCAAAATTTCCTGCAGCCCCAACTGTGCCTGACACGATACCTGTGAGAATAACATTAGCAAGAATTTTCTAGCCGAGGGCGTTAACGGTGATAACTTACCATTCGCTGTTGGATAAACATGAGGCACAAGAGAGAAACTTGCACCATTCGCCGCCTGCGTGAAGAGAGCCATGCCTGCAAATAAACCGAACATCGCCGCTTCGCTTTTCGGGTTTGACAACCCAATCGCTAACGAGAATGCGCCAGCGCTAACGCCAAGAAATAGAAGCCAAATCTTCTTGGCCCAGGTAGATTGACTCTGCCTGTAGATTGCATCGGATGCAATGCCACCTAGCGGGCGAGAGACAATATTAAGAAGTCCAAACATAGCTGCCCATTGCCCACACTCGGTCTGATCGAGGTTAGGAAAGTTTTTGGCGTAGTATGAAACTAGGATCGAATTGATCGCGAGCTCAGCCCCGAAAGAGCACGAGTATAGCCCGACGAGTGAAAGATTCGAAGGGCTAGACATAACGTGTAGAATCTCCTTGAAAGTAGGGGCAACAATGTACTCGCTCTGGCTAAGGTCAAGGTTGCATGATCTGCCCTCAATCTGGGATTCGACGTCAGATCTCGACGGTCCTTGTTTCTCACCTTCGATATAGATGTGGTCCTTCAGAACTGATATCGAATTTGGGGTTTCCGCTGGTTGGATTTCGCCGTGGTTTTTTTTCTGGACTCCGGAAATGGAGCGGTCAGACCATTTGCCTGTAGGAGAGTCTTCACAGAGGAATAGCATCCCTAGAGCAACAACCACAATTATTATAACGGGAACTATGTATGCGACCCTCCAGGCCTTGTGGGGAGCTAATCCTGAGTTTCGAACCAGGGAGTCGTAAACTGCGGGCATGACGAAGCTGTAATATTATGCGTTAGTACGAGTACGATGGGCTGTGCTGTGCGCGTTTACTTACTTTGTAACACCCGCTCCTGCAGTGCCCCAGCCAGCAGCTAGGGCATTGGCAGTTCCGACGACGTTTTTGTCGAAGTGGCCAGTGGTCCAAACCTGACAAGGCACAAAGCAGCCACCGAGGATGCCAACAAAGAACCGAAGAGCTATAAGGCCTCTCGCACTTGTTACGAGACCTGCCATAGCGGTTGGTATTGAACCAACTAACAAGATGCCAACAAAAACCAGTCTTGGCCCGAAACGATCGCATAGTGGCCCTGAGACAAGCCGGATAAGGAGACTGCGAATGTTAACCTCAAAGCCCTTAGGTAGCTGATCATTTACTTACGTTGCGAGCAGGGCAACGATATTCGAATTGGCAATATCGGTCTGACTTAATTGAAGGTCTTCTTGGATTGTTACAGTCAACTGAAATCATGTTGTTAGTTTCAATCCTGCTTTGCCCTACACGTATCCTCCAGAATGATAATTAGGAGGGAACTTACTAATGGTGGGAAAGAGTACCACGAGAGAAACGCCACCATGAACCCCAGCCATGAGAAAAAAAAGGTTTTCCCATAAGGATCGAATGGATTGAGCACGGGTATTGACTTCGCTTTTCGATTGACTGGGTTGATTTCTGGAGCGGCAACGAGTAGCTGGAAGAAATTGGGTGCCATGATGATGGATTTTTATGTTGGTGTGGCGTAATGCTGATAGCCTAGGGACATTGGAACTAGAGAGATAAAGAGAAGTTCTATATTGTCTTTATTACAAGAACTATATATGCAGACGAGGCAGCTGCAATCCGACGTGTTCACTTTGCTTTTGGTTGTCACCCATTTGACAACAACTCGTAAGCCCAATCTAGCACGGACCCGTGTATCGCCAAAAGTCGGAAGTGAAATCAAATAAATGTCAGGTTAGTTTACATGGGGTCCCTAATAACGTAAGGGGCTTGTAATAGATAGGGAGAATGATGGGGGTAGTGGGATGAGTGAGCTATGGGCTGGTAAGGGCCAATTAACACAATAGGTTCTCCGATACTGCTCTGATATAAGTGCTCTAAGACAGAAAATAACAAAATATAAGGTATGGAAGAGTGCAACTGCTAAGGATCCTTGATTTTGAGGCCAAGGTGTCCAACGTGGCAGATGTAATTCTATAGCCAAAGTAATTTTCTCATGGTGCTGTATAATCTGGTAATTACAGTCATGCCAATGCTGTTCACCAGGAGCGATAAGGGCGTTGAGGAGTGGATCACCCCAGCCCTGACTCTTGTCCATTAAGCGGGAAAAAAGTGGGAAGAGCAACCGGGGCAGATAAGGTACCCCAGGTTCCCACCTACACTTCTGCAAATAAATTATATATACAAACGTCTCTCGCTCGAACATCTCCGAGGAGGTGTTTTCCTATCAGATAAGGTTTTCCAGGAGATCCCTTACACAACCGCTAAGTTTACGACCCCCACATAGGGGCTTATAATTACAACCGCTAACGCCTTACCATGCTCTGGGATTGTCGCTGGTAGAAACATCTCCGGTTACAGTTCTATTCTAAAAGGAATGGTTCTGTTTGATGACATCTAGTATTCCCCATGCTCTATTTATATTTTCCCCTAAGCTTAAGATTAACGGCGGGTGTAACGGGGTGCAAACTCAGGAACGAGATTTAATACACAACAATACAAGCTTAATGAGAGGATGTACGTCTGGTGAGTATGCGGTTTTAGTTAATTGCAGTGGCTACACAAAGACTGGTGACTATTATGGGTCTATTGGCTCAGCTAGCCATGTGGCTTCTATAAGAACTAGGTGTTTCCATTATGTTCTATAAGGGTATCACTGGATAATTGAGCTGTGGGATGTTATCAGTGAGTTACATAGTGTTTCACCAGTCAAATTCCATTAGACGCAATCCCAACTGCACGCTTCCCCATAGCCTCAACCTTGATATCGTCGTATGAAGCCGAAGCTAGCTGGTTCCCGTCTAACGAGAACTCGAGGGCTAAGACTGGGCTGGTGTGATCCTTAAGTGTCTACAGCGCATGGCCAAGGTTTGCAGAATGACGGCGTCAGAGCTGTCGTTTTTAAAATTTTAGAGGACAACAGAAGCGCTCTTAACGGCACACCGTAGACTGTGGCTATGTAGTTCTGTTAACTACCATATCTATCTTTGCACCGCTCTGCTGGTCAGAGTGCCTTGGCCTTTCTAGCTACCTACGATCATAACGTCTAATTATGGTGGGGGATAAGATATGGGAGATGCCGGAGCAGTAAGAGGTGAGGCATAGGGACCTAGAGGCGTTAGACTAGAGGCGTTAGACGCACAGCCTTACTGGCTACAACAGCAACAAAGATGAATAATCTAGACATGTTTCAAGAACTTTTACAAAGGAATTAGAATAGATACGCGGGGGAAACAACGCCACTAACAGGTTACCTTTCTTTACATGCTAAGATAACAAATAGTATGTGAGCATCCACCAAAATATCAAGCTCTTGGGGTTTACGAGCTCGTTTCTTATCCTCCAAAGTAGCCTCGCATTCAAAATCGCAGGTAATCCTTGCAGTCCCGCATACTTGAAGAAGGACCTCGTCGCCGCTACCAAAGCCTATAAGCACGAGCACAGCCTGTTTAACACGAGGGATCCAGCATATCAAATCTCCCGGCTCTGCTTGACTTGAGGCGATTCCTGTCTTATGGGACGTCTTTTCGCGATTGGTATCATGTGAGAATTCATGCCACTAGACTCATCGCCCAAGGCAACAGCCTTGCCTGATGCATGAGCCACATGGCACATCCATTCACTTGATCAAATGAGGGGTTATATAATGTCAAGGATAGACGAAATATAGTCACAAACCCGCACAGTATAGGCTCTTGACTAAAGCTCCAGAGCGAATACTCTCTATGCTAAAATAACGTCAAAGGTGGACCTGTGGTCTGTATTCTAAAGTGTTCTAAAGTGTATGGGGTGAAGTGGGTTTTGCATCCGACTATATCGCCAAGCATCAAAGGTCCAGCGACGTCGGAGTCTCGGAACGGGGGACCTGGGACAATGGTATGGTAGGGGCAACTCACACACTACACGAAGCACAGTACTGTGCCCATCAGATACTTTCGGTTCTCAGCCCTCTCAGCTGGGCCGAGAAGGGGCAGAAGACCGCTCAGGTCATGCTCCACCACCGCCCAAGAGGAGCCGCTCGCTTTTGGAGGTAGTGAAAACATGAAAAATGGCGCATCGCAAAAGTGGGGAGAAGGGTCCGATGATGGGGCTTAATAACTTATATGTCAAGACGCGACTGGTCAACAACAAGAAGCATCAGTGGTTTAGTGGTAAAATCCATCGTTGCCATCGATGGGCCCCGTGTTCGATTCACGGCTGATGCAACATGAATAGTCTCTAATTCAGAGATCTGTATTTTTGAATTTTTGCATGTTAGATTATTTTACAGTATTTGTGAGGGAAGCTACTAAGTATTGTGGAATGGTTTTCACAATCAACAACAATCTAGCATCAGTGGTTTAGTGGTAAAATCCATCGTTGCCATCGATGGGCCCCGTGTTCGATTCACGGCTGATGCAACATGACAGTCTCCAATTTGGAGATTTATCTTTTTGCTGATTTGCACATGTTAATTCGAAATTAATGTTGGGGATATGATATAGATATTGCAGTTTTGTGTACCATAATTATATACTATTCAAGGTTGATGCAATTATCCCATGCTGACGATATTTTCCGTTGGTATTTAATGTTGGTTATGATATTTATTTTTATGGTCAATCCTAATTTTCTATAATTCCACCAAAATCAATATAATTAAGGATGATAAAAATAAATTCATGGAAAGTATATTATTCGTTACACCCATCTATATATATCTTACAACCCCACCCAATCCAACTGATGTATTGTACAATTTCGCACACATGCACAAACCGAGATCGTACCTTCGCAACACAAACCAACATACAAAGAGGTGAGAGTTGAGTTAGGGACTCGGATAGTCGCAGGAGCTGCTTCCCCTCGACTCAAGTGCCACACCCACCCATGCCATCCCCTGTTCAAGAGGACGAAGACGAGGGCTCATTGGGCTTATCCCCGGGTACACCAAAGAAGCCGGTCAACCCGCTCTTCATAGCCTTCATGCCCTCCTGCTTCGCCATCTCCTCATGGGCAGCTTCTTCCTTCAACCACTTTTCACCCTCCTCTCTAATCATTTTATCCAAAGCCTCGTAGTTCTTCTGACCTCTCTCTCTCGCCTGGTCCTGCAACATCTTGCCCTGGGAAAACGCCTCGCTGGCCGACTGCTCTCCCTCAAAGGCAGCTTGTGGCTTGATGCCAAGAGCAGAGTTCAAGAAGCTGACACCGCCCTTCTTCGGCTTCTTCTTCTTCTCAGCCTCAATTTGCTCCATGAACTTCTTGCGGGCGATGGCTTCGCGTGCCGCAAATTCAGTTGGGATATGAGTGCCTTCGAAGGAAGCGATAGCCTTGCGCACATCTGGAACAGCCATGGTGGGGATGTACTCGAGGAATGGAATGAGTGAAACTAGCTCTTTATCCTTGGAATCGCCCTTCCACTTGGGCATTATGATGGCGTTTTCGGGCTGCTCTTCGGTGTGGGCCTTGGAGGTGTCGAGTATAATGACCTTCGAAAGGTCACGGTTTAGGTAAGAGAGATCCTGGCAGATAGTTAGCTCAATGTCACCAATCAAATTGCTTGTAGGTTATACCTTAACATATTCGCCCTTTCTGTACATTGTAGCCTCACGGAACAATGGCCAGGTGATGACATGGTACGGGTCCAACTTCTTGATGACTGGCTCGCCGATGGCCCATGGGACGGAGGTGAATATAACCAACTCGTAGTACTGGCTGAGGTATCTCAGGAAGTAGTCCACACCTGGCCTCTTTGCCATTCGCCATCCGTGCTCTCTGGACCATTCACTGTGGATTAGGAGATCCTCCAAACTCAAAACCAGTGTGTATGGGCGGCCGAAGCTTGGGTCAACGTCAGGAAGGAGCTTCTTGAACGTCGGCTCGCTGTAGTAGCTCAGCTGGTCTCCCGTGCGAGCTCGGAAACGAGCCCACATGAGCCCAAGAGACCATCCAGAGGGCGCATCGACGTGTTGTCGCTCTTCCTCCTCCGACTCCCAGTTTCTGCCCAAGTATACGTAGCCGGCAATGCATGTTGCGAAAAACGACCCGTAGAGGTAGTTTGCGACACGAGCACGCTTCTTCTCGGAAGACGATACGTATGCCGAAGCTGGGAGCTCGCCTTTCGGTCCTCGTCCACCTCCGCCACTTGCTTCATGTGGGTCTTCCGTGAGGTTCAAGGCCGATGCCGCAGACTCGTTGGCTGTGCTACCCTTAGATTCGAACTCCAACGTCGATGGTAGGCCACCTCTAAGATCAGGCAGTTTGAACTCTCGTGGCGCGCTTTCGGTAGAAGCAGCTTCGCCCTGTGGAATATTGTCGGATGGTGATGCTTTGGTTTCGAATTCCGGTTGTTGGGAAGATACGTCAGGGTCCTCGATGGATGACGCCTTCCCATCTGCACCAGCCGCAGCGCCGCCAGTGGAAGCCTTTGTCGGAAGTTCGGATGCAGGTCTTTGCTGGGTTGTCGGCTTCTTTGGTTGACCTGGTCGCTGGTCGGCAAGCCCCCGACTCCATAGAGCTGTCGAGGGTCGCAGGAATCTTGCTGGCGCCGCCCTGACCGCCGGGGCGCGCAAGGAGCCACGCACTGCACTTGCAAGCATAGTGGAAATTTGAGCTTCAAAGAATGCCCAATATGTGAATCCTACAAATGCCAAACTCCGACTAGAAGGTCATTTGAGCTTGGATGAGGCTCTCGGGGGGTCTTCGATGATGGAATTATGGTCCTCCCAAAAAAACCAGCCTAGGTCGGTACGGTGACCGAATCAACCACGCTAGCAGTTCTTTCCACATAAAACAAACTTCCTGTCCTCTTCTCATCCTTTCTTCTTCAAAGTTGAACCCAGTGAATGAAATTTGACTCGACGCTCCTTTACTTTCAATGGACGTAGAGTTGTATTAGCTGGGGAGAACGAAATGGCTCTGCTAAAGACGAGACCATGAGTCCGGCTCTTTTCGAAGACCGCTCCATGAAAGGATCTCGCCCGTTGTAGTGCTACACTCAAAACTCTTCCACGACAACTTCGTACTTTCTAGGCCCTAAGCTACCTACTTTACGATTTAACGTTCAATAAAAACTCCTCTTTGACAAACCCAAACCCTGAAATCATCGAGAAATCATTGCATCGATGAAAAACAAAGTGTTGACGTTGAGGTCACGGGGAGGAAGTGCGAAAGTCTCTGGGAACAGGGCGATCCACTCGTCCACATATCCCCCAGAAGATCTCAAATCGGAGCGAGAAACTGCACCCATGAAACACAAAGTGCTGACGCTGAGGGCCGGGGGCCGTGCGAAGATCTCAGAGGCTACTGCATACCCTCCAGAAGATGCGGAACCGGAGTCAGGAGCAACAAAAAAGCCCTTCAGACTGCTCGATCTCCCTACGGAGCTTCGGGTGAAGATATACGCCTTGGTGTTCCACACTTGCCCCGACGTCATTGATCTGGACGGGGACAACTACAAAAACATCCATCGCAAGTTGTCCATATTATATGCTTCGCGCCAAATATATGCGGAGGCATCTCACCTCCTTTATTCTACCAGGACGTTCCGGATCTTCCCATGTGTGGACCGGTTCTTCAAGTCTAAACGGCCTCTTCTTACCCGCCTATCCCCGCGATGCCGGAACTCTATATCATCGCTAGAGTTACGCCTTGGCCCAGGGTTTGCAAGCCCTCCAAAGAGCTGGGCTGTGACGGAATCTCTGGGCCTAAAGGATGCCACAAATGTTCGCATTCTTAAGATCATGGTTCAGGTTGATACATCTGATCCAATGTTCAATGGGTATCGCGCCAGAGGTCTGGGCGATTCATTCTATGAAGATTTTTCGAAAGCCTTGCTTGAGAATATTTTGGTGGCTGTGCCGTCAATTAATGAGGTCCAGCTTGATGCCTGGCCTTCAATCCAGAAAGAAGGACCCATGATAAGCGGATTAATGGGTGTGGTGAAGCAGCATCGGAAAGTAATATCGTGGGGACCGGAGAGGGGTTGGAGCAAAGAGGAAGGAAAGGACGTGATTGATCTGGGAATCGCAAAGCCTCCAGTGATACGTGTTTTACCTGAGGTTGCTGTGATCTCTTGAGGATGGAACAAGTACGGGCTATTCTGGCTGTTCTGTTGGTGTTCTATGACCGGTAAAATGGTTATCCGCAAGTTCTCCGCTTCTTTATGGCTGTGCTTCTGGTTGCAATGACTGGCAGCTTCTTCAAGCTTAGCACAAATTATAATGAATTCTATGCAGCCGCTTTTTAATATGAAATTCCTTGCTGAGTCGTAGCAAAGACAGTCTCTGGTGACCTGCGTTTATAAAAGTGGTTCTGGAGAAATCACGGTAAGGATGTTTCATGCTGAAGCCTTGTCTTGTCAGCCTTGCAGCTGGTTGCGTCGCTTGCGTTGGATAGACAACCACCACAACATCAAGGAGGACCCTCAGTTTACAGCCCATACCAAGCAAACAATGATAACGACCTTTCTTTGCGACAATTGCGACACGACCTACTAACAACAGCAACAGCCCAGGATACCAGAAACATTATTCTGCCAGTCACATTTGCAATTACGATATACCAAGCTCAACCAGGAGCCAAAGGGGGTTTGTTTACGCGAGTTTCTGGGAGGAGGTTTGACAGAGGATCCGAGCAACAACAGAGATGGAGCCGCCTACAGGAGCATCTTCTATCTCGGTAACTGGTAAGGGTGACCATACATTTATACGAGCCGGAATAACAATTTATAGTTCGTGTGAGACCGTTCACGCTCAAGGAGGCTGCGCAACTGTGAGTATATTGGTCGTGGTTCATAATCCAGTACTCTGACAATTCGTAGCAAAAAATGCGAAGATGGAACGATCTTCCTGGGGGATGGGTCTCTCGCAGCAGCACCTACTTCGAGAATTACGAATAAAGGCATACACCCGGTGATCAAAGTTGTGGACGATAAATGCTTGTATGTTGCGTCAAGTTGGAGACGGCTGCTGGTGCTGACAATTCCCACAGAGTGTTCGATCCACCCGAAGACAATGGCATGACGAAATTCTCTCGCGGCAACCTCTCAAGCATGGGAAAGCGAAGTAAAGACCAGACGTTTGGATTCGACCGTGTCTTCGACGAGAACACAACACAAGGCGACGTATACGAGGCGACAACTCGGAGCCTACTGGACAGCGTATTAGACGGATATAATGCCACCGTTTTTGCATACGGAGCAACCGGCTGCGGCAAGACTCATACGATTACCGGCACAGCCCAGCAACCTGGCATCATTTTCTTGACTATGCAAGAGTTGTTCGAGAAGATTGCAGAGAGGAGCGACGAGAAGCATACTGAGGTATCCCTTTCATACCTGGAGATCTATAACGAGACGATCCGAGATTTGCTCGAGCCAGGTGGAAGCAAACAAGGATTGATGCTGAGAGAAGATGCGAACCAGACTGTGTCTGTGGCTGCGTTGTCCAGCCACCACCCCAAAGATGTCCAGGAAGTCATGGACATGATTGTCAAGGGAAACGAGTACCGCACAATATCACCGACAGAAGCGAACGCGACATCATCCCGATCGCACGCAGTTTTACAGATCAATGTGGCGCAGAAGGACAGGAACGCCGCCGTGAATGAGCCACATACCATGGCAACACTCAGCATTATCGATCTTGCGGGCAGCGAGCGCGCGAGCGTGACGAAGAACCGAGGCGACCGCCTTCTCGAAGGTGCGAATATCAACAAATCACTGCTGGCCTTGGGAAGCTGTATCAATGCACTATGTGACCCCCGCAAGAAGAACCACGTTCCGTACAGAAATTCAAAGCTCACTCGGCTGCTCAAATTCTCTCTTGGAGGTAACTGCAGGACTGTGATGATTGTTTGCGTCAGCCCGTCTAGCGCACATTTCGACGAGACGCAGAATACGTTACGATATGCGAACAGGGCCAAGAACATCCAGACGAAGGTTACGAGAAACGTTTATAATGTCAACCGCCATGTGAAGGACTTCGTAATTAAGATAGATGAGCAAATGGCTCTCATTACTGAACTTAGAGCCCAGCAGAAGAATTATGAAGAGGCGGCGTTTGTGAAATTTAAGAAGCAGACCGAAAAGAGAGAAGTCATCGCGAAAGAAGGCATCGCAAGAATCCGCGCCGCATACGAATTGTCAGTTTCGGAGAGACAAGAAAAGTCAAACAACATGAAGAAATTGCACCAGATTGAGCGCAGGATCTCGGTCCTGTCAGCATGGATTACATCCTTTGATAGCATCTGCGACAACAGAGACGATGGCGACATGCCACCAAGCTTGACCACGATGAGGAAGACAGCTCAAGGAATCTTGGTCGAGCTAGAGCATAGCCGCCAGCATTACCATCAACGCCAACAGAAGAACAACTGGGAGCGCGCCATTGATTCGGCGGCGCAAAACAGTATTCGCCAACTGACAGAGGCCGATGGCACAACAGATGGAACAGAAGTCGCGAGTTTGGAGCGCGAGGCGGAACTCCTCAAAGCGAACGCTGCACGCGATGCGCTATTGGAGATTATCGAGTTGGAGAAGTCTGGAGATTCGGGCGTTATGCAAGTGCTGCTCTCTGCCCAGTTCGACCTGATTTCTTCTCTCGGGGACATCCTAGCCATGAGCCAAGAAGATGCCGTTCAGCATGCCAAGTCGGTTTTGACTAGACTATTTAACAGCTGCTCGACTGCAGCATCGCACGTCATCAAGCCCGATGGGTCGCTCAACGTTACCCAGGCCTTCCCTCCAATGAAGCGCGGCACGCCGAAAAAGAAGAAGCAAATCAACCTGTTTGCAGACGAGGAAGCCCAGATCGCACCACCGGCATTGGAGCCCCTGCCCGCTCCAGTCCCTGCGCACGTGGCCGCCTCTCCCATGAGGGGCTCACCCAGACGGCGCAAGATAGTCCCCGGTAAGAAGGGTATTTCCTTCACGCCGAACAAGAAGTCGCCGAAGAAGCGCAGCGTGCGCTGGCGCGACGACGCCGACTCGGGCGCCCTCGCAGAGTTCGAGAAGACGCCGCAAAAGCTCCAATTCACGCCCGAGTCCTCAGGGGAAGCGAGCTTTATCCTGCCGCCTCTGCCATCGAACCTCGCCTCGGAACTCCTGGACGAGTCGACGGGTTCGTCGCCCATCCCCGAAGCGCCGCAGCCAAGCCTAGACATCAAGCCCAAGAACAGCCGCTTCCAAGCCGGCTTCCTCTCCAAGCGACCCGACAACACATCCCCCACGACCAACCCAATCTCCACATCCCCAACCTCCTCCGACACCTCCCCCCTCCGCTCCATCGACCCCACCAAAGCCGGAAACCGCCTCTCGACATCCGCCCCCACCTCCGCGCTCGCCAACGAGCTCACGCCGTCCTCGACGCCCGACTCGAGCGCGCCGACGTCAGACACGGAGAATATCTCGCACGCGGATAGTGCCAAGATCCGCGCTGCGCTGCGCCGTTCCCGCGGTAGCCACGCACACAGCGCGTCTGAGAGCGCCTTGCGCACCGCGCGGCGCCGCAGCCCTACTGCCGCTTCTGTAGTCCGCACTGGTAGTCCGCCCGCAGAAGCGCATTTCTCGGCCGGGCACGCGAGGAGGATGGTCGGGTCGGGGAAGGAGCCTATTGTGGGCGTGAGCGTGTTGAGCCCGAGGTCGGCGCCGGTGATTAAGGGCGGTGCGTCGGGGGCGGCGCCGAGGAGGACGACGATTGCGAGTGCGGTCGGGGGGATGAGTGCGGTGCAGGCTGTGAGGTTGGGGGCTGTGGGGACGCCGAGGCAGAGTGTGGTTGGTGTTGTGGGGAAGGGGGGGTGGCGGTAGATGTGTGGGTGGGATGAGAGATGATGGGAGGCGTTTGGGGGTGTGTGGGGTTCGTTTTGAACGTTCGAGTATATGTTAGGGTTGTGTATGCATTATACCGGTTTGGGCTTGGAGTAGTGGTGCGTGGGAATGGGCGTGGCGAAAGCCGGGTTTCTTGTATTGTACTGATATGAATTTCTGGAGAACCTTTTTTTCCTTCGTTCACCTCCTTTGTGGTTGTTTCATGCTGTTGAGGTCGGGTTGCGTGAAGTAGCTGTTGACGTCTCATTTCTCATTTCTACTTAGGTCATTTATGATGATGTTCACGTACAAGTCATTCGGTTTATAATATTTCATGATTTCCATTAATTCCCAGCTATGATGCACCCCTCAACGCCATAGCCCCCAACACCTGAATTCCTAGCTCCCTCCTCTCCCTTTCCTCCTCTTCCTTCTTCTCCTCCTCTCCCATCCCCTTCTTCTTCCCCTGCTGCCCCACAAGCGGGAGCTTATACACCTTCCTCACCCTAGCCCAATCCGTCACCGTAACGAGCTCCTCGTCGCTGAAGGGGACCTGCTTGCCCTCCACGGCGGAGGTGAGATGTTCTTGTATCGACGCGGGGGTGAGGGATGGTGGGGAAGAGGGGGAGGTGACTTTGATGGCTATTAGGGAGGTAGTGGTGGGAGAGACGCCAAAGCGGCGGAAGGACTCGGCGATCTGTCAAGGAGTTAGTATGCATGAGATATGAGTGATGTTGAAACCAAGTGGGGAGCCTCGGACTCGGGCGTCGACTCACGTTGTTATTCGGGCTGAGACAGAAGACTATCTCCGAATGCACGTTCCGCGTCCGCAGCCGGCCTTCGATATTATCGTTTATCGCTCTGAATGCCGCAGCTAGAATCTGCACCTTCGACACGATCTATAGTAGCCAGTTAGCTGGTCTGTTCCGTATCCATCATAATCACGTGACGCATAAATATCCGGACAAGAGTGAAGGGCGGCAAGGGGGAGGGGAGACGCACGACGCTAGCATCGATGAGGGCATATTCGAAGTCGGTGTTGCCGGCAAGCAGCTGGGCATGCAGGAAGGCGGCGTTGGTGACGGAGTGGAAGAGGGCGATGTGGACGTTGTGGCCCGGGGGAAGGTGGTCGATGGGGATGGTGGTGAGGGACATTGTGGCGGTGAGGGCGAGTTTATGCAATGCAGAGGCTGTGGTGAGCGACGAGAGACGGGATATGCGTTGGATGTCTTGAGCTGTGGTGGTGGCGGTGGTGGGGGATGGCGGGGCAGATTGTTCAGCTGGGGCTTGGGGTCCAATCGCCGGTCCCGTGATCCAGTGTGGCGAGCTGAGGCCTAGAAGAGTCTCGAAAATAGAGCTCTTGGTATCGTTTCAGAAGATGCAGTTGCGGGACGACACGAAGACGATCGTTGTGGTGGGATGGGATATCTGTGGTTGTGGTTGACAGTTGATGGTCGATGGTCGATGATATGCCCCGGCGGGGTATGTTTAGGCGACAAATGCTAATAAATGCTCCACTAGAAGACTAGAATTGTACAACCCGGCCATAGGGCTGACGTCCAGTGCAGGATATCCACATCCACATCTGCAGCTTCATATGCATCGGCATATACCCTGCTATCCCGAGATTCCTGGTAGCTGTCTGATCGGCTTATATGGTTGGCTATTCAGCGATATTCGATACGGTGTATATATATGGGCGCCTATTATATGCCCAGAGAGAGAGCATCAGTCAGCCCTGAAGCAGTCACAAAGAACCGTCGATGCAGGGCGAGAACGAGCCGTGTTCGGAGATTTATGAAGGTGGTGATGCAAACATGCTCAGCCGCATTCAACACAGAAAAAAGAAGTAAGTATGTAGCGCAGAACGTGTAGCTCACACACCGGCTCCAGCGATTATGTAGGCCATAGGCTGGGAAAGAACGATGCGCTGTGCATTTCGATTTCACAGTATATCAGTCCCAGTCATTCGCCGAAGAAGCCCTGCACAGATCTGGCTCTTTGGGGTCTTCTAGGGGTCTGATATCTCGATGATGACTTGAGTTGATGATGCTAGAGTTGCAGGGACGCGGTTGGGGGGGGCTGAGCATGGGCGGCATATTACTCGTATCGAGCAAAAGAAGCTTGTTCACCATGCAGCTGAGTCTAAATATATGATATACGAATAAACAGATGTATATACGCGCTTGCTACCTTACGCATAGCTGTGCACATTCTTCTAGGTATGCAAGACAACCAATATTCATAAAGGCGGCCCAGAAGTATGAAAGCCATCTGATATCTATTGTCTATCCCCATCCCATTTCCCATTTCCCAATCCCTCGAATCCTAAATACTCCCCTATTCCATGCTCCCCCTAATTCATCAATACATTTACACATATATTTATACATATATTTACTCATATATACACGCAATGTGATGTGCGCTGCTCCCTGTATGTTCCAACACAGTGATATATCCAGCACGGTGGCATTGACAACCCAGCACCCCAGCCTCGAAAATTAGCGCGTTTTGCCAGTCCACCGGAGAAAATCCCAGAGATCCCAAAAATGGGCTCCTGGAGCATTCAAGACACCCAAAACCACCATCTCCATCGATTCCTTCGCGACAACACGCCGTCATCGTTGTCGTTACACTCACAGCCTGTTGTGGGCGCGTTGCGACAAACGTATCGAGACCATCTCGGTCATCATTCATTGTCGCCGTCCCTGTCTCCGTCACCTTCGGCTTCTTCCATACGCATCCTAAGCACGGCATCCTCCGCACCCCCTCGAGCTCACCCAATGCCTCCAAAGCGAACGGCCTCGGGGTCGCCCACGGGCACGCCGGCGAAGCTACCAAAGTCAGAAACGAAACCAGAGACCTTCTCCAACTCCGTCAAGAAGCGTCTACAATCATCGACGAGGACGGGCCAGGCTTGCGACCGATGCAAGGTACGGCGCATACATCCCCCATAGCTAGCTAAACCCTGCTTGGTCTGCCCCAGGCAATGCGACCGCAGGGAGACCGCAAATAATTTACAGCCGCTGATTGATTTTCACAGGTCCGAAAGATTCGCTGCGATGGCCTGACAAATGGATGCTCGCCTTGCCTACAAAATAACACGGAATGTCGAACCACGGACCGCATCACCGGCCGGGCCGCCCCACGAGGCTATGTCGAGTCAATCGAGCAGCAGAACCGCGATCAATTGTCGCGGATTCGCGAGCTCGAGGGCCTGCTGATACAGAATGGCATTGAAGTTAAGCCGTCAAATACCTTCCAAGAGCCCGCAGCTGCCCAATACTACAACAATGTCTCTCAGAATGGCCTCCCGTCGATGTGGACTGCGGGCCCCAATTCCAGCGTGTACGCGACTCCGACGCCGAGCCAGAGTGCTCCCTCGAACCCGCAGGAGACGAATCTGTTTCGCGCGCTGCCGGCATTTAGGGCGGGTTGCCCTGGGGATAACTACCTGGGCGTGTTGGCGGGGAAATCGGCGCTGAGCTCGATCAAGGGCACGGCGCTGTCGATTCTGGGGATGGAGATTGACATAACCGATTTCCCGTCACAGGATCTCGATGAGCCGGAGCAGAATACGCTACACCCGAATTTATATAATAAGTCGTACCAGGCTTTCCTGCAGAGTGCCTTCAATGTCAACCCGAAGCTTGATAAGGTCAAGCTGCCGGATAGAGACGAGGGGATCACATATGCACAATGGTTCTTTCGCGTTGTCAATTCATTTATGCCAATTCTTCACAAGGGAACCTTCATGGCTATGGTATGTATTGCCTCCTTGCTCAAATACCCTCCAGGATGCTAATATGCGATAGTTGACTCGCGTTTACGATGACCCAACTTTCCGCCCCACCGTCGCTCAGACCGTGATGATCCACATGGTCTTTGCCATCATGTTCTTCCAATACTCTGTCCGCAACCTGGAAGATTCGTCGCAGCAAGCCTATCTTAATGCCCAGTCCAACCTCCACTACCACTACGCTCTCGGCATGTTCTACGACTTATCATGTAGCCACACTCTCGAAGACGCACAGGCCATGGTGTTGATCTGCTCGCACCTTCGGAACTTCCCCAAACCAGGCGCTAGCTGGATCCTCTCGCGGGTAACAGTGATGGTTGCCATGGAGCTTGGCCTGCACCGCTCCGTCAAGCGATGGGGCCCGGACAGCGACGTGAGCGGTTACGAGGTGGAGATCCGAAAGCGAATCTTCTGGACAATCCTCGTCATCAGCATTACACTGAGCGGCAAACTCGGGCGTCCCATGCCCTTCCGCCTAGAGGATTTCGATGTCGAAATTCCAGAGCCGATGGACGACGAAGTACTCGCCGAGGTCGATTTGCCCCTGTCGCAGCGAAACGGGAAATGCCTCCATTCCATCGGCCTACAGGCCTTCAAGGTCCACTCACTGTACCTGGGAATGTTTAGCACCATATACACCGTGCAGCGGTCGCCGGACACGTACATTGAGGCGGTGGACACGCTCGAGGCTAAGATTAAAGAGTGGCGCGATGGCTTGCCGAGCGAGCTTGTCACGTCCTCGGCGTCGAACGGGCAGGAGTCTCGCGTTTTTGCTCTGTACGCAGAGCTATGGGGCCTGGAGTTCCGCATGCTGCTGCGTCACCCGGCTGTGTCTATGACGCAGGACGCGGCGTTCAACGCGGAGAGCATGCGGATCTGTGTTGAGTGCGCGGGGCAGATGCTGGTGGCCGCAAAGCAACTGCAGACTTTCAGGAGTTTGGATACGACGTGGTATAACAGCGCTGTGTTTGTGATGGCCATCACAACGACGCTGTTCGCGCAGTGGGAGAAGCGCAACGAGACGACTGCGTCGGACTTGGCGGCACTGAGAGTTGAGATGGATGCGTGGTTGAATATTATGGGTGATATTGGCGCGTTATTAGGTATACCTTATCCCATTCCCATATCCATCCCCGCAAAAACTAACATCCCCAGGTTCTGGAACCCGCCTCCGCGAAGCTGTCCGCGTTGTCACCGATGGCACAATAGGCCTCCTCAGTCGCAACCTTCAAAGCAAAGCAGCAGCCGAGCACTCCAAATCCCCATCACACCCCCCACACCCCCCACAACCCCAAAACGCCAACACCGCCCCCTCCACCACCAGCACCACCGCAACACCTACGCAAGCCAATCAAAACACATACCCCCAACCCTCCCCCTCAAACTTCCCTACACAATTCCCTGACAACTCCCACGGCTCTCCCACAACCTCAAATGCCTACCTCACACCCGAGCAACAAGGGCTTGCCCACCAATCCACACCCTACCCAGCCGCAACGCAGTACTACCCTGACCCACCGGCGTCGTCAGGTGTGCCGTACCCGCCGCAGGAGCACTCATACACCTATACACCCGGCATGAGCGACAGCGTCGAGGCGCCCCTTCTTGCTGCCTTCGCCGCGCAGGCATCGCAGGTACCAGCTGCATGGCCAGTGCGGTCGAACGCCCCACCGAATACCGAAACTCTGAATAGCAGCACGGGCAATGGTGGGATGGGCGTCAATGGAAATGCTAGCGGGACGAACGGGAACCCGCACTCCGGGTCGCAGTCGTGGCAGCTGTGGACGTCGACTATGGCGGGGAACTTGGAGCCGCAGGACTGCTATAGCGCGAGCGCGCTGATGCAGCTTGGTGGGCGGGAGATGGGTGGTGGGTCTGGGGATGGAGGGGGAGGCGCGGAGATGGCGCAGATGGGTGGGGGTGTTATGGGTGGGCAGCAGCAGCAGCAGCAGGGAGGGGTGATGGGTGATGGGGGGTCTGGGACGGGGGGAGCGTGGCCGTTGAACATTTTTGATATTGGGAATGGAGGGGGTGGTGCGTAAAAAAGGGATGGGGCTGGGAGAAAAGCTGTAAAGGTGTAAGATTGGGGGGTTGGCGTTTATGGATGGGTTTGCTACGACGGTGTGGTGATTGTGGGTGAGGATGGCGTTTGGGAAGCTGGGATGGAGTTGGACGGTGGGTGGGCATACCATAACGTGTCATATTATATTGTGTTCTTGGCTAAACTGCATAATTAGCTTGAAGAATCAACACGCTTTCGTCTACAGTATCATTTGCATTATTTCAATCATGTGAGGTTATTGGTAAGTGAGTGCTGATGAGTGAAATGATGCTGGATTGCGGGCTCATAATCACAAAGTTCTTGGCCCATTCACGTCTCACTTCACTGCCTACCTCTATCGCAGCATTTATTCACATTTACAGTCACGTTCATGGGGACCTCAATTTAAAAGCACGATTTATTGTCATCTCTGTCTACTCATACAGAAAAGAAAACCCAGAGAGACAATGAGCGTGCACGCAAACGTCGACCCAGCACCAAAGCTGTACAACCAGCCATCCAACCAGCCATCTAACCAGAACGTCAAAAATAAACCAAAGTATCAACAAACTCGCCATCAAAAAGAAAAGAAACTCCAACGCAAAAATCCACTTTTGTGTGTAGCTCGAGTGCCGGAAGAATATCGTCGAAGACAGATGCCGCTTTGGTTTGCGACGAAGAATAAGCTTGAACCAGGCCAGTCTGTCGTGATCTCTTCGGGATTGACTCTCAACACACCGCGGCAGTCCAATCGAGCGCAAACATAAATGAGCATCCAAACTCCCCAGAAAAGAGCTGGCTCGGTACGACTTCAGCAAAGACTCTCCGACAACGGCGTATTCGGTTGCACCTCCATATTTGGTCTGCCGAGATCCCATTTCTCTAAGATTGAGAACTCAGGTCCTCAACACGAGTCGATCCAGACAGCACCGCCAACCCCACCCGTAGGCCTAGGCCTTCTCCTGTCAAGTAGAGAAGCGCTTCCAAGGAGTATGCTGGGAGTTGCCGCCCACGTACAGCAGCCCCGAGGAGCTGCTGTGGAGCAACAAAGGCAACAACCCCCGCCACACCCCTAGAGAGGTGAAAGGTGCCTCACTGGATAAGGGAAGAGCAGAGACGATAAAGACGGTCGTGACGTCCAGGGCTGGCAACGCAGGCAGACGATCCTCAGTAGCGAGGATTCGCCTCCAAGTGGCCGATGTACATCGGGTCTACTGCGTAGTGAACCAGCACCTCGCAAGGGCACTTGGAGAACGACGCCTCGACCCTCTTCAGCGGAGGCTTGCGTCCGTTATACTCCTCGAAGCGCTTGATGGCCGCGACGGCTGTGTCGACGTCGGCGAAGACGATCGTCGCATTGCCGGAATTGTAGATGCAGACGCGTTCGATGCGGGATGCTGAGATGGTTCGTCCCCGGAGGAGGATGTTCATGAGCTCCCGCTCGCGCAGGCGGTTGAAAAGACCCTCTCGACCCACGAGGGAAATGCGGCGTGATAGCCTCGGGGTATGGGATTGAGCGGCGCCGAGCTCGGCCGTACCAAGCTCGGTGTTGTCTTGCCCCGCGGGCTCGGCCGTAGCCAGTTCGTTGTTCTCCTGGTGCTCAGCGGCGATGCGCTGGCGGGGGAAGCGCATCGATCTGATGCAATCGTTGGACGGAAAGAGTTCCAGGGATGGAGTGATACTCCATCCCTGAGGGAAGGGCCAAAGGAGCTCATTACGTTCGTCCCACTCTTTGTTGGCTGCATCGGTGAGGGCAGTAAAATACCCAAGGGCGCCCGGGGTGGCGGATTTGTAGCTGTCGATGGTGTATGGGTCCCGGAAGATCACCTCCGCGACGCGTTGGCGATGCTCCATCCAGAAGCGGATGGAATATACAGCTCCATATAATCCAGAGGACACCGACATCGACAGCTCCTGTAGGGTTGTCCATGTGGGAACGTATCTGATCACCACCATCCTCAGGTCTGCGCCATCGACGGCGGCAGTATCGACAGCCACTGGGGGCAGATTAACGACGACCCGTGGTGTTGCCAGGTTCACGGCGGGGATGGCGCTCGCAGTCCCAGCCGACGCGTCATTAGAAAGAAACCCCGTCAACAAGGCCGCCGAAGCGGGAGAAGGCAGGTCCACCGTCTTCGCAAAGCCCGCACTGTATGCCTGGGCTGTCAAGGCGCTCTGGGATCCGGTGGTGGTGGTGGTAGTGGCGCCATGGCGAGGCACAGATGGGTATTCGAGTGCGTGAGGGACGAACACCGGCGCTACGGCGGAGAGCTGGGACTGGTAGAAAACCGAACCATGAGGGATGACGACAGCTTCTGTGCTGTGTGTTGAACTGGAGGCCGCGCGAGGGTTCGTCATGTTGGCGGCGCGAGGCGGGAAGCGGATTTTCGAGTTGCGCAACCCCCCAGCTGTAAAGTCTGTTGAGAGTCAGTATCAGATGAACAAACTCCACGCCAGCACTGGGTGAGAACAGGAGAACTTACAAGATCCAAGCTCGACAAATACCCCGCAGCTTGTGCGAGCTGTCGCCTCCATAGGGCTGACCAGCGGGGATGAGGCCGGTGGTGGCGTTGGCGATGGCCTCCGGATGGGGCCTCCGGCACTGATGATTGTGAATGACGGCGCGGGCTGCAAAGCCGCGGCATAACGCGCGTCGAACTCTTTGTACTGTGCGAGGAAGAAAGAAAGTTAGTCCTGAACTGGATAAGAAGAGAAGAGGGGAAGATTTATGGTGTGGTGGAACAAAGAAAGTGTTTGGGGAGGCGACTTACCTCTGCTGGCCACGATTGCTGGCTGTTGGGGATCAAATCCCAAAGCCTCGCATTCTCAAGAGTTGGAGCCGGCAATCCTGGAGGGTGCCTCGGTGCCGGAGGTCTGCCCCAGGCGAAAGAAGTTGGTGATGGGGCGAGGGCGGACCGGAGGTCGTCGCCTGGATGCCGAGTTAGGATTGCCGGTTTTGGATTAGAGAGGGGGGGGGGAGCACTCACCGTCTTCTTGGCTTAGACGTCCCTCATGGCTTAGACGTTTCCATGGGCAATCGTGTAGGCGTACGACCTGACCAGCCGCAGACCCGGAGGACATGCCCACAGTGCTGAGCTGTGTCTCATTGTCCAATATCACCTGTGATTATTGTGCGTCAGTATGGGGTTTCCAGCAGAATCTCGCAGGTGAGAAGTGATGCTCGGCCCGTGGAACAAAGGATTGTGTGGTGTGAGCGGAACAAGGCGGATATCGCCGCCCATGAGAGGAGGGCAGAACAAAGCCACGAAGAAAGGGGAAGGGGAGCGGGTGTAGCCGAGCTTGGGAGCCGGTGGGAGGGGGGTGGAAAGCATCGGGTTTCAAGATCGGGTTCTGGGGGGAGGAGTTTGTGTGTGATGAAGCGTGTGATGAAGAGCAAGGAGGAGGAGGGGAGGACTTACTTCTCGGATCGAACAATCGAGAGAGCTATCCATTGCGATAGCTGATGACTCCCCGTTGTTAAACGGAAGGAGGTCAACACGGAGAGGTAAATGTGAGTCGGAAAGGCAATCCCCTCAAATCAGCAGGATGCCGATCACCCGCTCCTTTAGGAGGTAGTAATAGCAGTCTGGAAAGGCAATCCCCGTAGATCCGGAAGATTCCTTTGATCCTCGAAGATGAGGAATCTGTGGTGATAGAGATGATGACAGGAGAGAGTCGTGATCGAGCGGAGGAAGTCGTGATCGAACCGGGAGGTGAGGTGGTCGTAAGAGCAGGACGAGGCGGAGGGAGGGTAGGCGATGGAGAGACGGGCGAACCTCAGTGTGATAGCTGATAGTCAGCTCTTTATCGGAGCCAGTCGAAGGAGAAAAAGCGAGCGAGGTCTAGGTGAAACGAGGAAGAAGGGGGATACACGACCTAGAGGTCAAGATGAGGTGAACAACACGAGGAGTGAAGAAAGAAGTAAGTAATCACAAGAAAGTCGTGATTGTGCAATCCTTGGTGTTGTTGTTGTAGAAAAAGAAGAAGAAGAAGGAAAGGAGGAAGGAAGCAAGCTACACCGAGGGCAAAAGGGGGGTAGGCGCGCCGCCCCTGCCGCCCTAGCTTCACCGAGCCAACACACATACACATAATTTGCCGCCGCTACAGGGGGGAACAAAGGAATTCACTTCTAAGTGGGGCTGAACAGGAAATACAATCATTACAAGGGCTGAAAGAGGGTAAGCTCTAGGGTTTTGAGGTGGATTTTACTGGATTGGGGAGTGAGAATTGGTGGTGAGGTGGTGAGTGGGTGAAAGGGGTTTAGCTCGGAAATGGGGGGGGACAAAGGATGCACAGATGAATTCACTTGATTGATTGTGTGGGATCTTGCCGGGGCGGGCCGGGCCTTCGGGGTGAGGAATGTGAAGTTTGAAGTTTGAAGTTTATTATTTCCTAATCGGGACAAGAGACTACTCTCGTCGTCGCCGGGAAGGCTGAAAATGCACACTCGCACACCCATACGCGCCAGATGTGCAGAGGCTCATCTCGCGGTAGATAGAGGAATAGCTCATCAGTAGACAGCAAGTACCAAAGCAGTTCAGGGTAGTTCAGGGCAGATTCAGGAATTGAAAAATTAAATCCTCAAAACTCATCGTGCTTCCTCTCCCAGCATCAGTATTTCCTAATCGGGACGAGGACGAGAGACTACCCTCGTTGTCGCCAGGAAGAAGTCTGACGGCAGCGCATACCCACCATATGGCCCAATATGTGCAGAGCAAAGCAACACACATTCACTCAATAGACAATAGACAATAGACAATATTCACCAAGCACCAAGCACCAAGGCAGTTCAAGGCAGGAAGGATTCAGGAATTAGAAATTAAAAATTCTCAACTCATATTTAACTTCCTCTTCTCTCTTATCATTATTTCCTAATCTGGAGAAGAAACGACGAGAACGAGAGTGACTACCCTCGCACGCCTATGACGCTGAATGAACTTCAAAAACTCCAACTCCATCTCCGTCTCCAAAACCCCCCAAAATGAGGCAGGCAGATGATGAGCTCCCAAAACTCCCAACGCTGTGTCTAGCGCTTGTTGCCAAAAAACCAAAAACCAAAAACCAAAAAAACCCAAAACCCCAAAAAACAAATGAAGATCCGTAAACACCTACTACCAGCCCCCCCATTCTGTTTTTTTTATCCGCCATGATCGCATTTTCCAAAAAAACGCATTCTGAATCCGCAACCCGCAGTAACAGATCCCAAGCAAATCTACCACCCAAACACCCCCCTCACCCTCCTCACCGCCTCCCTCGCCATCATATCCCTCCCCACCCTCGTCCGCTCCACCGCATCCTTATTCTCCTGCGCCCTCCGCGCAAGATACTTCATACACTCCCCCGTCGTCCCCCACACCAGATACTTAAACGCCTGCGGCACCACCGTCCGCGCCTCCCCCCCCACAACCTCGCGCCCCTCAACCTCAACAGCCCTCTGCACAAGCTCGCAGCTCACCTCGTCCGCCATCCCCTGCAGCTGCCCATACACGAGCTCCACGCGCGCCTCCCCCACCGCAGCCTGCTCCTCCTGGACGCGCATGGCGCGGCGCACCGAGTCCGGGTTGTGCGACGCGAGCGCGAGGCTGACCTCCGGGTAGCGGCCTGCTTCCTCAGGGGAGGCGGGGAGGAGGACGCCGTTGTAGGTGCGGCGCAGGACGGACTCGGCGAGGGCGTCGTACATGGTGTCTGTGTCGGCCTTGGTGTCGTTGATGAGGTGGCGCGGGTCGGAGTTGATGTACGCCCCCCGCACGAGCTTGACGCCGGCCACGAACCCCTCCTTGCGCGCGACGGCGAGGTGGCGCGCCAGGACGGCGGGGCAGCCTTTGAGGTAGGCTTGGTAGGTTGAGTAGACGACGGCGGAGGACTTGTTGTAGCGGCGCATGAGGTCGAGGGTCCAGGAGTCGATGCCGGTCTGGAGGGCGGCCTGCTCGGCGTCGAAGACGAGGCGGACGCCGCGGGCGGCGGCGAGGTCGCAGATGGCGGTGATGGCGTCGGAGAGGGCGGGGCTGAGGGGCAGGTTGTGCGAGAGATTGTAGAGGGCTTGGCTGCCGGCGCCGGTGAGCTTGACGGCTACGAAGCCGCCGGGGGCGACGAGGGAGACCGTGTTGAGGGTGCCTTGCTTCCAGGGGAGGATCTCGTTGGTGATGACTGCCTCTGTGGCTTTGCCGCCGGAGGCCTCGAGGGCAGCGGCGGCTTTGGCGTCGAGCACGACTTCACGGGCGTAGCAGAGCATGACGCCCTTGTAGCCCATGGACTTGAGGGAGGTGATGGTGCGGGAGACCTCGGCGGGGGTTTCGCCAGCGCAGAAGTGGGCGTAGAAGGTGCGCTTGAGGATGGCGCGGAGGATGGGGTTGCGGTCGGGGTTTAGGAAGGGGGAGTGGGAGTTGGCGAGGAAGGAGAGGGCATAGAGGGATGGGGGGAGGAGGAGGCGGGACGAGGAGATGGAGGATATGAGGATGTTGCGCAGCAGGAGGTTGAGTGGGAGGATGGAGAGGGGAGGGGGTTTGGGCTTGTTTATGCTGGGTTGGGGTTGGGTGGTCTCAAGGTGGGAGAGGGAGACATTGGGGAAGGATGTGGAAGCCGCGGCTTGTCGCTGGAGGGTTCGGGAGGAGAGACCTCGTGGGTATGGTGCATTCTGGCTGATCTTGGTGCCGGAAGTTGCCAGCTTCAGCTTCATCATGGGTGGGGGTTTGCCGGCCATTGTGTGTGTGGGTGGATGGGTATGGTCAATGGACCGAGGCGACCGAAGTCTTGCTAGGAGAGCAGGCAAAGAGACGCTGTCAAAGGCGTGCGCTCAATGGGTTCGAGGTAGATGGGGGTATAACTGTGGGTGGGTGTTGCCGCCTTCTTCGATATATCTCGGTCGGTCGGTGTTGTATAGTCAATGTATGGCAGTCAAAGACGTATGCTCAGTATATTGATGTGTGGGGTCAAAGAGTCAAGGCGAATGCTCAATGGATTGTGGCTGGGGTATGTATGTAATACCTCGCAGGTTAGATGTCGAAGTGTGGTTGTTTGTTGGTGAAGTGAAGATGAAGATGAATGTCAAGATGTTGGAGGGAGGAGTGATGGGTATATCTCGCCGGCCGTAGTGAAGCTCACAATCGCAGTGGACGAATGAAGCTCACGATGTCAGCAGGAGGGGTAGACCCGACTTCAACTTTGGTTTATCTTGATGGTAGATAAGCCCGTAGCTCAACTCTCGTATGATGTCTCGGTGTTTGGTAGCAGCAGCAGACCCGACTTCAACTCTGGGTTTCTCTTTGTGATGGATAGATAGATAAGGCTTCAGCTCAACTCTCGTACGATCCGACAATGTCTCTGGGTATTCGCTTCTCTCGGTCTTTGGTCGCAGCAATAATAGCAGCAGCAGCAACGACAACAACAACAACAACAACAACAGTGATGATAAGAGATTGAGTAGGATAGAGATGAGGATGAACAAGATGAAGGATGATGGTGAACAATAGTACAGACAGACAAGATAACTGAAAGAACCAACGTCACAAGCACACCGGCTCCCCCCCATCCCTTATATATTTTTACCTGCCGCCACCCACCTGGGTCCCCTACCTACACACCTCTTACTCACCTCACACTCCACACCATTTTCCCCATTTTCCTTTTACTCACACCATGCCCACCGGGGCCATCACACGCCATTACACCTGCCTCCACAACCGTTACGCGCTTTCTTACACACAGACAGCCCCAACCCAGCCGACCCGAGCCTACACGTTTTTTTCTTTGACAGCGACTTCGGCGACGGATGGGCGATCGTGGGTCTGGCGGGGGGCGCGGGTGTGTAGTGTGTGTGGTGTAGTAGTGTAGTAGTGTGTAAGTGTGTAGGAACCGTTTTTTATTATTGCGGTTCCTGCGGTTTTCTGCGGGCAATCAGGTGGGTGGGTTGTGGGTTGTGGGTTGTGGTGGTAGTCGGTGTGTAATGGAAAAGGGAAGTGTGTAAGGTGGTGGTTCGGTTTCGGCGGGGGGGATAGGATGGGAAGGGAGGTACGGAGGGGAAGGTGTTGGCCGTTGGTTGTAAGTAAGTGGCCGTTGGTAGTCCCGGCGTTGTCTCGTCGTAGTCTCGTCGTAATCGCAGTGTCGGAAATGGTAGGTGCGGCGGAGGGGAGGACGTCAGGTGGTGCAAAAGTACCGTGCACGTAGTGAATGGGTGGCGGTGGTACAACCAATCTGGAGAGGTGGGAGACAATTGGGATACAAGAGAGATACAAGGAGATAGAAAAGAAGTAGGGTGTATACTCCATCCTGAAGGCTGAAGGTAGGGTGTATTCAGGATAGAGTATACACCCTACAAAGCATTACATATTCGAGGCAAATACATACATACGTGCAATGGCGAATACTGGCAAAATACTAACAAAGAATGGCAACAATCGGATATTCTCCTCGAGTGTCTTCTCTATCCCCCCACTAAGATAGACTAGATTACACCACATGCACCAGATTACACCAGTATCTGTACATATATACGTATATACGTATATATGTATATCCAAAGATAGAAAAAGATAAGTATCTCCAACTAACAACTAACCTACTATCTTTAGGGTGGAGGGTCCAGACAGGATGTGGACCCAAGATAAAGACGGCACCCCGGCTCCCCGATGAAAGCCGAGATGGAAGGTGGAAGGTGGAAGGTGCAGCGACGACGTTGTGGAGCAGGGGGTGTGAGGTGGGGATTGGTGGGGAATGGGATTGGTGGGGAATGGGATGGGATGGGGGATGGGAGGGTGGATTGGGGAGGGGATGTGGGGGGGAGATTGGCTGGGAGTGTGCGGGAGAAGGGTGGGAGATGTGCGTGTTAGGTGGGAATTGTGGTGTAATGTGCAGTGTGCAGCAGTGTACCAGTGGTACAACAGCAGACAGCAGTACAGTTGACGGAGGCTACTACGGGAAGTGGTACGGGCTGGCCGGACTATGCGGACTGTACGGACTATACGGGGCTGGCCATTTTACTACAACCAATTCCCCATTTACTACTGGTGTAAGCTCACAGTGTGCCATTGACCTGGTGATATTCCACCCCCGCCAAGCCCATACCAAGCCCCAACCCAAGCCTACGCCAAGCCCAGACCAGTCACGCCACTGCAGCGGGAGTGAGTAATCCATTGCAAAGTCTATTGATATATTGATCCACTAGTCCACCAGGAGGGACATGGATCCACCGGGGGAACTGCGAGTCTAACCGGTGTCACCTGACTGTTTGTGGTCTCGATTGGTCTCCCACCGGTCTCAATTGGCCTCCATTGACTCCATTGACCACAGAAAACACCTGGACCACCTGGAGTAGGGGACTCCATCTCTTCATCCCCCCCCACATATTTCCGACTTGAAGCTTCCACCAGCCCAAATCGAGCTACACTCCAACGGCCATCCACCCATATTCAGCCCCCATCTCACTATACTACAGTACTAACAGCACGCTCTTACACTCCGTAATGCAACGGTACTTGTGCTCTGCCTCGCATCACCGACGCACACACGCTTCCCTTGCATCCAATCCATACACTCCCCATACAATTCCCAATTCCGAGTGTCATCAACCATCATCCACCTGTCATCCCGACGCCCCCGACCAGGCCCTTGCTCTTCCGGTACAGCCGTTATCGGGACTGAGAACCCAGTACACTAACACACTAACACACCAAGACACCAAGACATCCAAAGACACGCACCAATGCGGGCGGGCCGGATGCAGGTGCGCTGGTGGTAGCTGAGCTGAGGAGGTGAGGTGAGTTCTGCTTAGTTGGCGTTTCGTTGCTTCTGCGAGGGGAGAGAGGGGGGGGAGTCACGAGGTGTGATGAGGCTGCTTCGTAGTCGGCCGTCGTTGTTGTTGTTGTTGTTGTTGTGACCCTCCACTTCTCTCCTCTAAATGCTACCCCATCAGTGATTCAATTGTTCCCCCACTCTTCCACTCTTCCTCCACTCCTTCCAATTCGATTCTTCTCATTAGCTTAGTAGTTATACACTTCTCCCATCCAGTTCGTTGTCTTCAATGCCTCTTCTTTGGCCATTCGAGTTCAATGCCTCTTCTCTAGTCATTCCTGTTCAATGCCTCTTCTTCACCCATCCATCTTCAACGCCTCTCCCTCTCTCCCCCTCCCTCGTATCCCCACCATCGTCCTCCCCTCCACCCCCCTCATGTCGTGATATCCTCCTTCTCCCTGCCACCCCTCCCCTTCCCAAGCACAAAATCCACATACCCCGGCCGTCTCCCCCGCATCGCCCCAACCGCATCCTGCGCCAACCCATACGCCAACCCGATCGCAAGTCCCGTCTTCGCCGTCCTTGCTGCCGTCGCAATGGGAAAGCGGTCTGTGTGTAGTTCGTCAGCACGTCTTCCGGGTACGTAGGTCCCATGATCAACAGAAAATTTCCAACAACAGCGGCTCCTCCCCCGCTCCGACCCCAGGCACACGCGCGTCGCAAGGCGCTCTTGCCGTGCATCTCACGATGTTTCTCACCCAACCTCCCTTGCGCCTTCCCTCCTACTCCCATTCAGGTACTCCCGCATCGCTCTTCCCCTCTCAGGAACTTCCACGTAGCAGCTCTCTTCTCCCCCGGATGCACCTTCCCTCTCGGACGAGACACACTTGTGCATCGCTCCTTCCCTGTTGAACGAGACACACTTGCGCGTCGCTCCTTCCCCCCCAAAACCGAGACAAGCCCTCGCATCGCCCTTCCCCTCTCGTTCCTTCCCATCCCACATATAGAATAATCCCCGAGCTTGCCAACACCAGCACCAACACCAACACTAACACCCAACACCAACGCCAAAATAAAATAAAATGAAATAAAAAGGAAAGGACAATAAACTTACGCCACAAACTAAACGCCCCCGCCACCGTCGCACTCGCCACAACCGTACTCCCCACATCCCTCCTCCCCCTCACCCCATCCCACACCTCCTCCGTCCCCAAAAACAGCAACGTCCACACCGCCACCCTCCCCCCCATCCTGAACCCCTCCCTCACCCCATCAAGCATCATCCGGTAATTCTTGCTCTTGTGGTACAAGTACCAGCCCGTCGGGTCGCGGGGGAGGCGATGCGCGTTCTCGGCGCGGAAGCGTAGGCCTGCGGTGCCGAAGCCGTGGGAGCCGCCGAGGGTGAGGCCGGCGAGGAAGGCGGTGGTGGTGCCGAGGAGGAGGCGGTGGGGGGTGGGGAGGGAGAGGCGCGCGGAGGTGGTGTGGGCGGTGCGGAGGGTGGTGAGGTGGGCGTGGAGGGCTTCTTTGGTTGTGTCCTCCTCCGGACTGTCGTGGCTGGGGGAGAGGGGGGGAGGAGACATGGTGGAGGCGGTCGTCGACGCGGCGTCGAGGGTCGCCATGTTGTGTGTGAGTTTCGAGTTTTGAGTCGTGAAGCTTGAAGCTTGAAGCTTGAAGCTTCTGGTAGTGACAGGGATGCGGATGGGATTTTGGCGGGTTCCATATATATGGATTGTCTCGGTTCAGGGATCTTTTTGGGGAGGTTGTGTCACGTGATGACGCGTTTTTTTGAGGGCGCGGGTCGGGGCGCGAGGGGGATTTTTGGTGGTGGGTCGTTTGGTAGTTTGGTGAGGTAAGGTTGACGGACTGATATACGATAGAGGTCTTCTGCGAACAACTTCATCTTCTGGGCCACCGAGATCTTGCATATGAGCCACACAACATATACAGCTATATCAACTCAGTAATCCGCAAACGAGCAAAGCAAAATCTACACTACACGGTATAAATCCTCTAGGACCGACTTCTCTTTGTGCTCACCCCAACTCCCTCCCACATATACCAGCCAACACATCCAACAATCTCACCTCACCCAACCACCAAACAACCAACCAAACCCAAATCCACCCCATCCAACGCACCCCAGGCAACAAAATGGTACCTCCCCCCTCCCCCCCCTCCCCCACACATCAACGCTCAACTAACACCACCCCGCAGCCACCAAAAAAACTCACCACCTCCCCCCCTCCAACAACCTACCTCCGCCTCAAACACGCCCGCACCACCATCCTCCTCCTCACCACCCCCACCACCCCCCTCCCCGCTCTCGTCAGCACCCTCCTCACCGCCCTCCACGACCGGTACCCCGCCGGGCTGCCCAGCCTGTCTGCCTCCCCCCCTTCCCCCTCCGGCAACGACGGAAGCGACGAAATCGAAGTAGTAGAGACGCTCACGCCCCTCCCGACGTCAGCGGGGGATATTGAACTCGCGGTGCCGAGGGATGCGTATGAGCCCGAGGCGGGGTGGAGGGGGGTGGATTGGGAGGGGGAGGAGGGGGAGGGGGGGTTGAAGGGTGTTGGGGTGCCGGAGGGGGGGGTGGTGGCTTTTAGAGTTAGGGGGGAGGTGGGGTGGGGGGTTGAGTGGCCGAGGTATGATGAGGAGGTTGAGGAGGAGGGGGAGGGGGAGGGGGGGGATGAGGGGGGGGAGGAGATGGAGGAGATGGAGGAGGGGGGGGAGATGGAGGTTGAGGAGGGGTGGAAGGGGAAGGGGAGGGCGAGAGTGGAGGTGGAGGGGGATGAGTTGTAGGGAGGGAATGAAGGGGGATAGGGAGTTTTGGGTTGGGAAGGAGAGGGCGTTTGGGGATATGTGCGTGTTTCTATTTGAGGGCGGATTGGGGGTTTAGATGGTGGGTTTTATTATGGCCGTGGGCGAGGGAGCGGAAAATGGATAGATGGGGTTTGGGATTTGGGACATGGGATTTAGAAGTTTTGCCCTACCTGCCTGGAGTCGATTTAGCATAGTTGGTATGGAGACACTTTCATCACCAACTACTACGCAAGTCTATCTTGACGCATCACCCATCCAATCGATTCATCGTAATTCTATAATGGCAGTTTCATCACCAGCAGACTACACAATGCCATTTCTTGACGTGTCACCCATGTGCCGATTGTCCCCGTGAGTACAGCGAACGTTGAGCCCAACGAGTCCACGCCCAACCGTCGTCGCCATTCTTACCCCCAAAACATAGATTAACAAACCATCTCGCGTCCCACACCAACAACAGCGCGAAATACTACGCGACGATCATATCACTCCTCGAGTCAGAAACAGTTATACATATAGAAGGATTCCCCCCCCCCGCCCGGCCTTCGGCCTCGCACGACCCGTCCGTCCCCGAACCTTGCCGGCACAGCTCCCGGCGCGACGTGTGCTATCCGGCCGCGCTGGGGAATAGATAGATAGATAGGTAAGTGGATGCGCGGGGATGGGTGGTCGGCCTGCCGAGATAGTAGATAGGCGGACAGCGGTAAAGTGGATGGCCTCCCGAGATAGCAGATAGGCGGACAGCGGGGAAGAAGATACCGTGTGGATTACGCGGGGAATCTGGGGAACAAGCCCGCCCGCCGGTTCTGTATGGGTGTATGTGCCGTTATCTCCACTCTGGATACGGGGAGATAAAAAAAACCAACAAACAGATAGGGCGGATCCGCGATGGGAAGGTAATGAGATAAGAGATAGAAAATGCGGAGATGCAGGTCTTACTGTTATCGGTCTGGCACCCGGATGCTGGAGATACGTATTATAACTGCTGTCATATTTCGTGGAGAGAGGGTGCATAAATAGGCCTGTTGGAAAGGGACAGGTCGATAGAGAAATCGATAAAGAAATCGCTTCCCCATACTTTGCTGTGTTGTGCTGTACCCACCGCGGAGGCGGCCCCGCACGTGCCGTGGGACAGGATGGGGTGCGACGTGGATGCTATTACACGTGTGACGTCGGGAGGGTGTCACAGGTAGAAGAAAGTATGGAGTAAGACATTTGACGACACCACAGGGTTATAAGGGTTTAGAGAGAGAGAGAGTACAAGGCGGGGAAGGGTATGACAAACGCGCATAATAGCTCTTACGAGGTCAAATAATTGATGAGATGAGGATGGGAATTGTAATAAAAGAGGCGGTGACCACGAGATTCACCGGCCGTGTGCACAAACACAGAAATCGGCACCGAGGTCAAAGAGCGCAGAAGACACGGGACAGAGCATCAGTCAGGGAAAGACGGCAGGCCACGCCACGCCATCCCAGCCAGCGCCTTGACCACCACCACCGGCCGCCCTTTCGTGCCGTGCGTTGTCGTCACCGAGGGCTCGAGAGCTGGATGGATGTACAGTAGTCTCCCCTCCCGTCTCCAGCCGCGCGCAATGACATAGGTAGCTCAACCAACCTAGTATTTATTCGTTTCGTTGCAACCGATATTTCTCGTTGTTCGTAGCGCCGATAATAGTTGATCAGCGCAAGGTAATGGATGCTAGATGAATCAGGGCTACGCTTCCGGCTCCGCATCCGAGGGCAAGCTGCTTCCCCGTGGCGATCTGGCTAGATATACTTACGTAGGAGGGAGCTATCCCCGCACTGGCCGCTGAGCGAGCGCGCCAGCGTGCCAGCGAAAAGGCTGGTGTGCACGCTTGTGAACGACGCCAGTGCACGCCAGCCAGTGCGCGGGGCGCGCTAAGGGGAAGAGATGTCGGGGTTGCGCACCCCCCATCGTTTCTCCAGGAAACTAACGGCAGTAGCATCGTAGCTAGTGAGCAGCTGCCACCAGCACTACAGCACAGCGACTCTTAAGGGCATACCGCCGGCGATGAGATGTGATAGACGATAGACGATAGACTGCTTCGGCGGCGGCGGCTGCATACCCGGCGACGCGACGGTGTTGTCGCTGGTGAATGATTCGGTGATCGTGATCTGCCTACCCGGTCGCCGGCGAGGCGAGGGTCCGTGAGCGCGCGTGCGGGTGATCTGCGGCGTTGGGGGGATGTGGGTGGTGGGTGGTGGTGCGTCAGAGATGATGTGGCGGGCGCGGTGTCCGTGGTTGTTGCGTTCGTAGGGGGTTATGTGCCGTTTTATATAGTTCGGGGTGTGGTTTTGGGTGGGTGGTGAGGGTTTGATGGGTAGGCGCTCTGGTGCGTGAAATTTTGTTGATCGGGGAGGTTGAGTGGTTTGTGGATTCGCCGTGGTTTCGCCGTGGGTGTTATAATAATACATTCTCTGCTATGATCTGCGCCGGACTATCGCCGTGGTGGCCGTTCTTGTCACAAATCCTGTCAACTCCCCTACAGATCTGGACATGATTGCCATGTCAACCTGCTGTATCAGATGTCATTTCGACAATGTCCAACGGCTTCTTCTTATTCTGGACGAGAAACCGTTTTCTCCGTGTTTCGTTCCCCTGGAGTCCCCGCCTGTTGGCGTCTGTCGATATATTTTCGGTCCCTCTGCGGCCATGCTCTCTTCTTCCCTGCCATGGTCTACTTCGAGTAAGTGATGGCCGTGATGGCCCTCCTCAGCCTCGGAATAGGACCCCACAAACCCCGCATCCACGAATACAATTCGCAAGTATTCTCTTGGGACTTCCCCAATATCCCCCAGTTCACCAGTCCCGCCGCAGTACTGGAGCTTGGGCTATGTGATGCCTGCGCCACGCCCTGCACCTCATCCCTGGACCGCCACAACAAACCCAGGGGCCTCGGCGAAATGGGTTCCAAAAGGCCCAGACGTCTTCACGCTCGTGCGTTCTTCTCGCTGGCGCGTTCTTCGCGTCTGTGCATCGAGATCCCGCCCCGTCTCATCTTCTTTTCCCCTACTCTGCCCCTCTCAACCCTACTTGACCCGTGCCGGCCCCCTACTAGTGCAGCCATTTCCCACTATTGTGCATTACTTCACGTTGCTTCCCACTGTTTCTATCACTCCTCCTGAAACCCCTGAGATCTTCATTGGTGCCCGCAGACGTCTTCGTTGGAGAACCCCTAGTAGGGTATGCCGTCGATCGTGCCTCCACTCTCTCAACCAACATTTTCCTGGCCGTGAACGCGCCGAGATCCTAGCTCTGAGCTGACGGAGAGTCCAGTTTCACATGGCCCCTCCGCACGCCAGCCCTGTCGCACTTAAATGAAGGAAAACCCCAGAGAAGTCTTCAGTCCATTTTTTTTTCGTCTGATCCCCATATGATCTTCAACGTCGAAATCAGATTCCCAGCGTCCACATCGGAGCACATGGTGCGTGACGGTCGGCCATCATGAGATCCCCGCCAGCAGATGTCCTGGCTTCATGGCCGACGCCAAATTATGTCAACCCAGAGCGCAGGGGACATGCAAGTGTCGTCGTTCAGAGTATACTCGTCGCTCTTGTCACGGCAATTGTTGTCATCCGTCTATATGCGAGGATTGTTATAACGAGGGCTGGAGTTGGCTTGGATGATACCGTAACCATCATTTCTTGGGTCCGTTCATCTCTCCAAAAAATGTCAGCGCGAGAATCATCCACCGAGATGTTTGATGAGAGACAAAGCTAACGGGATTGTGCATCGACAGGTGTTTGCCATGGGTTTGACTGCCAGTGTGATACTGGCTATCAAACAGTATGGTTGGGATATACATGTTTGGGATCTCCCACCAAGTGATATGGTGACCAGCCGGAAGGTAAGTCATTATAATATTTATTGTTCACCTGAGGCTCCCTTGTAATATTTTCAAGGCACAGCTTTACTCCTCCACATCCACTGACATCGGCAATTATAGATTAGCTGGGCGAGCATGGTACTCTACATCGTAACCGCTTCTCTCACCAAAATCTCCATCCTCATTTTCTACCTACGAATTCTCGTCGCCAAGCTCGATAAAATAATCACCAAAATTTGCTTAGGATGCGTTGTCGTCTACTTCGTCGCCGCCTTCCTCGTCCTCTTCCTCCAATGCCGGCCCCTCACGCACTACTGGGAAATCCTCATCCCCGGCTCCGTCGGCACCTGCATCGACGAGGGCATCCACATGGTGACCAGCGCCGCCTTCAACATCCTCATGGACATCGTCATCTTCCTCATCCCCCTCCGCTCCCTCTTCGCCCTCCGCATCCGCACAACCCAGAAAGTGCACCTCATCTCCCTCTTCTCCGCCGGGCTGCTCGTCATCGTCGCCGCCACAGTGCGGCTCGCGTACCTCGTCATCATCATGTGGGAAACGTACGACGTGTCGTGGTACGGCTACATGGGGTGGCTGTGGGCGTCGATCGAGGTGCACGTGTCCCTGATCTGCGCGTGCGTGCCGTCGTGCCGCGCGTTCTTCGTGGCGTGGAACCGGTCGTCGAGTAAGGGGGGGAGCAAGACGGGGGGCACGTACCCGAGCGGTGCGGCGAGGAGTTATAATAATATCGAGGATGATGTGGTGGGGTTGACGGATAGGAGGTTGGGGACGCAGGCGGTGGTGTCGGCGAGGAGTAGGAGTAGGAGGAGTGAGAGTGAGCAGGATAGTATGGAGGGGACGAAGGGGGTTACGATACAGATGGAGGTGATGCAGTATGAGGAGGACTATCGGGAGGAGGTGCGGCAGAGCCGCGCGCAGAACAGTAAAGCGTGAGAGACGCAGTACTGGAGTTGGGAATCGACAAGCACAGCGTGCGAAGGCCCCGTTAATCACGAGTAAATAATTTTCATGTCAGGTTGTTTGGTTCAGCACTGGAGCTTGGGAACGGATTGGGTATCCAGGCCCTGGGATAGATTTTGGAGCGGTTTTGGTTCATCGTGTAGATTAGAGACTTGTCTCTGCGCCGTGTGGCCGCAAAATTTAATTACATCTCCACAAACGCCGAGGCTCTAAGGGATTGTCCTGGTGTGGGGTAATTCAGCCACTCGTACTTAGCTGCATGATACATACCGAGGCATTTCAACGTGGAGAACAAGCCCCCACTTCCCACGTGTAGTCAAAAGTGGCAGCTCTTGCGAATTTGCCTTAGCTTCGAGTACCTGGATGACCGTTAGCTCGAGATGAACATTGTCTAGTTCCCTTGACGTGGTGGGCTATAGCCTCTTTCAATAGGGCAATGCCAATATCCAACAACAATAGATTATCAGGGCTGAGTGGGGAATCCCCGCATCTCCTTTTCCAATTATATCCTACACGCCTAATACACCTATTCAGGATACCTTGTATTCAACGTTGCCTTCCCAAATTGGTCGGACTAACATGTAAGCTAATTTCCACAATTTCCACCATTGCTTCTTGCCGAGGCAGCACACCATAATTTTATATTGAGTCAGTAAGCAAATATGAGATACTCTCTCTTCCTCGTCTCATAAAATTGGTAGGATGAGAAGTACACCCTATGGGTTGGAACAACCAAAGATGGATATGGGAGTTCAGTGGCGATAAGATGCTCCATACCTGTCTTACCCTTGTTTTCGCTGGAAATGAAGCGATGTAACACGAATTGGACCCTCCCTCACTCTTCTCGAATACATCCCACTTTCTCCAGCGGTTTATAACATGCTAACGCTGCCACGGGGCGAGGAAGGCTGGTGAGTGCTGTTTGATTTTGATACTTTGCCGGATCAGTTTGGGATGATTAGAAGGTACTGGCGGCTGGGTAGTGGTGCAATGCTAATTGATGGTGTGGAAGATATGGTACAGGGCGCCAGGGGGAGCCTAGTTAATGGTTTCGTTTATTAGTGCAAGCTTAGTTATGTAGGAATATCTGATAGATCTGTTTATTTTCATATGTGATCCGTTTAATCTATTGAGAGTTATAGAGAAGAAGTCGTCTGATATGGAATAAATCGTTATTGCGGTATTCGAATTATATAATTTGCCTGGCTTGTCCAAGCGTCTATCCTCGCATGTTGGCGGTCAGGACTCACAGATGTGGTCAGTGTGTAACAAACCGCATGAATATGGCTTCGCAATCACCCAACAACCCTTCGCCAGCGCGGGTTAACTGGCATTTATATTCTGATGACTCTGGCATTATACAACCGCATGAGTATCTAGAGGAATATGTGCCAGGGGGTTTGCACACGGTCACGCTGGGAGACACATTCCACGATGGTCGATACCGTATCCAGAACAAGATTGGCTATGGCGGACACTCAACTGTTTGGTTGGCCCGAGATCTTCAAGAGGAGTGCGTTGTATTGGGCGCTTTTATATGTCGAGAGAATAGCTTATACTAATACCATAGTAGGATATGGGTGGCTATCAAGATAAAAAAAACCTCGCTACTCGACAGATGATCTGGACAAAGACCCGGAAATCCAACTATGAGAGCTCTAGAAAAGTACTATATTGAGGGCCCACAGGACAAGCCAAGGTGTTTTGTCCAGATCTTTGATTGGTTTCGCCATGAAGGCCCAAACGGCATCCACAACTGCCTAGTCGCGGAACTACTCGGGCCATGCATTGCAACAATTATGCAGGTCAACAGCGAGATGGAGGCTTTTCTATCACCAGACACAATACTAAGGGCGTCGCGGCAGCTGCTTGAGGCCATAGAATTTGCCCACCAGGCTGGGTATGTCCATGGAGGTATGAGTGCCCTTATCTCCCGTCCATATCCTATGTCACGTACATCCAATGCCAGATAAATGGATACGCAGCCGTTGCTCACCTGCTAAATGAGCCACCAGATATCTCCCCTATTAATGTTGCATTCACTTGTAATCAAGCATTCACGGATGACGATGCACTTGTCGAAACCTTGGGAAGTGAACCAATTACAGCAACTTACATAGGCGGGGAGATTCCCGAGAAGCCACATCTTCCCCAGCAAATAGTGAGAACAGTTGATTGGAGAATGTGGTATGACTGTCCTAGTGAGGACACTCGAATATTCGACTGGGGAGCGGCATTTCCCATCAATGAAAGATCTACATCCGTTTCTCAGCCCGATAGCTTGAGATCTCCAGAGACAAATTTTTATAGGCTCTTTTGACTATCAGCATGACCTGTGGAAGGCCGGCTCTGTGGTATGTGTCTACTCCAGGGTTGACTCTAAGTGACCGCCAATGGAACCTGCTCACCATATATTCTCAAACAGATTTTTACTTTACTCTATGAACGATGGCCCTTTTTCCACCACTGGGGGGAACCCACGTCTAATTATTATATTCGAACCTTAGTAGAGAAGTTAGGTCCTGTACCCCCAGCCTGGCAATCCCAATGGGATGAGAAGATAGCGGGGAACAAGAAACTGGAGGAAGAGAGTACGTTGGCACCAGTTTTTGGATATGAAGTGCATGTAGCTGATATCTACCCCTGATACTAGGAAATAACGGTAGCAAGGAGCAGCTCATCACAGACACATTTGAACCCCGTCGCTTGGCCATCATCAAGCAATGCGAGGAGAAACATATGGTGTATTGGAGAGATGATTACACGGATGTCGATTATGAGGGGTTAAAGTGTCTTCTCCGGCCTATGATTGAGTTATTACGGTACGAGCCTCACAAGAGAGTATCACTACGGGAAGCGTTGTCATATATCGACTGGGTTGATCACCGCGTGGAGATGGACGAAGCAGAGACCGAGGAAGCAGAGACCGAGGAAGCAGAGACTGAGGAAGCAGAGACCGAGGATGTGGGGATTGAGGAAACAGAGACCGAGGAAGTGGGGATTGACAAAGCGGTGATTGAGGAAGCGGAGATCGAGAAACTGGAGATCAAGGATACGAGTAGTTTGAGCAAATGATGCCACCACTTCTATTACCATAGATACACACAGACTTTAATTTCTGTAACCCATGACCTTCGTTCACGTTCTTTCTCCGCATCTCCCGAGGTTTGTTTACCACTTCTATCTTTTCATGGAAAGGGTTCAGAAGATTCCCCACTAACCGACAACACTAAAAACGCTAAAACATCACTTTCATGATCAGCCAAACTTTAAATTTGCGGGAAGGGACGATTCGGGAGCTAAACGTTGCTATGTGGGGCGTTCTACGCCGATGACTCTCTCGGGCACTGACTCTACTACAGCAGTGACTCTATTCGCATGGTGGTATAAATTCGAGACTATTTGCTTAAACGGAGTTTATATATACCCAACTCCAGTTATAGTCCATTGACTCCAAGCCAATTTCTTAAACCATAGTCCCGGTTTCAACTACTGGCACAATTTAATTACAATGGATCAACAATCAACAAATCCCGGGGACCAAGATACCCCATCAAGTTCCATACCAACCCAGCAAGAGGATTCCACAGTTGACAAAGGGCCTATATTTTTTCATTTGCCAAATGCTGTGAATGGGGAATTTTGCCAGTGGTTTCCTTCCATTTTCACAGTCAGCACCTCTCAAATTTCCTCTCTCATCGGTGACTCATCAGACGCTGGTGACACCAACCCCAGAACCGACGAGCACATCACTTTCTCATGCGCCGAGCAGTTCATGATGTACTGCAAAGCCGGTCGTTTCAATGACACAGACACCCAACGGCGCGTCCTCGCGACGGGGAGCCCCAAAGAGCAGAAGCACCTGGGCAGGCAAGTGAAAGGCTTCGACGACGCGCGATGGGATGAGGTGAAAAGCGACGTAGTTGTGGCTGGGAGCATCGCAAAGTTTGCCAGAAATTGGAAGCTGAGGGACAAGTTGCTCGCGACTGGCGATCGCTTGCTCGCTGAGGCGTCGGCACAGGATCCCGTGTGGGGAATTGGGTTCTCGGCGAAGCATGCCATGGCGCACCAGCAGCACTGGGGGGAGAACAGATTGGGGAAGGCGCTTATGGTGGCCAGAGATCACATACGTTTGAATGAGACAATGTATTGCAAGAGGTAGGATTGGATAATCCGAGCTAGAGGCATTGCTTCGATCATCTATTATGGCGCCTGCGAGGGAGCCGAGAACGCCAAACAGAGTGCCTGGTATAAAACGGTAAACTTTTTTGCATCTTAATACAGACGCACCAGCAAGATCGTCAATATATCGCCCAATCGACCGAGATAGGGCAGAGTGTGTGGCGCCAGCAGACTCGGGGTCCATACCAGTGCTTGCAGTTGAGACACTGCGGCGACCTGGGCCGCGACAAGACATACGTAGAGCACACAATCAATGTCAAAATGCCCGCGGTGACATGTGGCACCAGATATTTGGTTCCAGAAGGAGGCCTAGTTTGTGGATTTGTTGAGGTAAGCTGCATCGAGGGCAAGTCCTGCGAGTAAAGAAAGGCCTCCCGGCAATGCATGGAGACATCCATAGTCAGTATTCATTTCATTTCATTAAAATTTGAAGATCTCTAGTTTAAAACATCAATAACCCAAAGCGCCGCCTGTATAACCCGCGTTCCCAGAAACAAAAGCCCCTCCAACGGGGCACTCTAGCATCCACCCTTTCCACGAACACCCGAATTCATCTCTCCACGATATTCGTTATCGCCATCGTCTTTCTCTTCTTTTCCTCCTCATCGCTCACCGAAAACCTCCTTGAGCGCAACGAACTATCATACTCGCCCCTCTCTGATACCGCCGAGATTCCATTTCCTATCCTCTTCTCATCCCTCTCGTACCTCTCATCCTCCTCGTCCCTCTCATCCTCCTCGTCCCTCTCATCCTCCTCGTCCCTCTCATCCTCCTCGGCCCCGAGCACCTCACACGTCTCCACAACAACCGACACACCATCCTTTTTCGTATATTTCCGCTGCCTAACAGGGTTATACACGCCCCTCCTCGATATCTTCTTATGACGCTCAGCCTGACTCCGTGCCATCAGGTCCCGGAGGTGGCTATTGATTGGCGATCAGTTAACACGTCTCTCTTCCACGCAGACACAAGGCGTTGGGTGGGTAACTCGGTGGAAGGGTGCTGGACCCACCTCTTCTGCGGCCTGTCTTGGGAAATAGTATCCTTGCCGTCGTTTACTCCCGTTTCGATGGTACCTGACGATGTCTTATTTGATGCCTGGGTTTGTGCCTCCTCTGTACTACCGAAGATCTTCTGTGCGCCCTCGACGGCGTAGCCCATTCGCCTTCCGCGCTCGCTGCTGATATACTCAGTACGGATACAAACGTGCAAACAAGCATAACTTACCCTTCTCCATCTCCACTATATTCACCCACACCTTGGCCGCCCATAGGCTTATTCGGCTGCCATGATGCCTCCTCAATCCAATGCTCATACCCTTCCATGGGCGACGGGGCGATCGGGGGGTCGGGCGTGTGTGAACTTCTGGCCCTATCCCCGCCGCCGTACAATTCTATAAAGGCCTCGAGTCCGTCACCTTGAAAGACGGATGGCCTGCTTCTCTCTCGGCCATTGCTGTGCATGCTGCCATCAAGCGGTCTCACTTTCGTTCCACGCATTGGTGGTGATCGAGGCGTGGATACAGATGTTGTGGATGTTGTGGATGGCGTGGACACGCCTTCTTCTCCGTCCATCTCTGGCTAGGGCGATGGGTTGCTTTATCACTGAAGAACTGCAAAAGTTTGCTACTGATGCAAGGGGGTGGTAGAGATACGATGTGTACTTGCTGTGCGGGAAGAGGTGTGGATGACAATACGCCGTGCGTCAAGTATTTTAACTAAGAGAGTTCGTCCTGGTTTGGGGATATTGCCGATGATTGTTCCGGTAGTTTTAAATGGCAGTAATCCAGGTGGTAGTCACTTCGTTCGTTGCCAGCACCAACGTGGGACGTCCCAGCGTCTTATACCTAGCACTCTATCCACCCAAAGACCGGAAGGCTGGGACAGGCTGGATCCGCCAGTCTGGTCCCCGATGTGGATCGACGCGCGATTCCGTGCATGGCGGTCAGAAGCCTCATCAAGACAGGCCGCGCGGAAATAGTGTCCCTTCTTGGGCTGCAATACGCGAGCCTTGCACGGCCGGTTTGAGGTGCATACGAGATGCTGTGCGACTGCGGGGAGGGCTCCGGCAACGGTGCAGGAATGTTGTATTTGGGAAACTCGTCCGCGGCGAGCGGGCTGCGTTGCGGGTTGCATGGGAAGGGTGTGGTGGTGGGTGGGTTGTGTGCTCGGTTGCACGGGGGGGAGGGGGGTATGGGACCCCTGGAATCGACGTGGATATGGCTGTATGATCTTCGCATCGACAGAGACAGCCAGGGTTGCGGCGGGAGGGAGCCCATAAGGCTCGGGATTTCATCAGCGAGCGGTAAAGTGCGTAGGATTGAGCTGACGCTGATTATGGCTTGAAATGGACTCCCAGCATTGGAGAAGATTTTGGAGCTCCGAGGAGGTGCTGTCTCCCTTTCAGCGGGTATGTGCTGCCAAAAAACCTGTCGGCCGATGTTCCAATGCATCGGATCTGTATGGTCACGACAGCACCTACCTGCATCAGGATTCCATCAACGCGCACCAATACTTGAGTACTCCATATACCCACATATTCCTCGCCCTAAGTGATGCACATACTCGACCCAAGGAGCTAAAAACAAGGGCTCTCACCACTCTCAGACCGAGGATCGCGCCTTCCCCACTCCTCCCAAACAGCCACTCTCCCATCCTCCCGTCGCCCCCGTCCCCATCCGGCCCATCCCGCCCATGCCGCGAATATCGGCTCCCCCTTTAAAACATTCGGCACCACCCTCCCTCCCCGTGCTACCCGAAACCACACGAACGCGACGAATCCGGCCCCTTCGGCTGGTTGCACAGCGCGTGGTCGGTACGCCGACGGAAGCACCTCGCCTGCTTCCTACGAGACACCGTTGTGCATGCCGTGCTCCGCGGCTTGGCGGGGGGACCGGTAGCGTGGCCCGGGATATGCAGGTGGGCAATTTTCACCCTGGTGAGATGGTGTGGGTTGTTCCAGATGCAGTGCGCTGCAGTGCAGTGCAGTGCTGCGCTGTACCGGTTGGGTGCGATGTTGGGACTGCATTCCTTGGGATTCGTGCTCTGGTGCTTACTGTCCTAGGCTTCTGCTGACATGCACCTAGATTGTGGATAGGAAGTGAGGAAATCCCGGAAATCATTCGAGTGCAATACAATGGGGCGGCCTGGTATGCGCAGCACCCGCGCAAAACACGGATGGGTTCTATGACCCCCCCTTTTCCGTTGGTGGCGTTTGATGTTTGGTAGTTCAAGCCACGACGGCCGCAATTGCTGGATTGGGAAGCCAGCGCATTCATCCCCTCGCAACCCAGCCGCGGCTGCGACTACCTTTTATGTGTCCACCCGTCCGTCCTCCTCGTGGATGTATCAGAGAGAGACATGTAGACACAATTCCTTCTCTTCAGCCCCCAATGTCACTTTCTGAGACATGCTCATTATATATGGCGCATAAGGATTTATTTCTCTCTTAGTTGGTGCAACTTTTGCCGATGGTCGGTCCCTTGCTTCCGTGGTGCAACCGACTGACTCGCCGTGATAAGTGTGTGTGTGTGTGTGCCTTTAGCCTTAGCCTTGCACCTTCTCGTACGATGGACGGGACACGGAACTGATGTTGGCACGGGTACTACCTTGAAACCACAGCATACTTGCATATCACAAATTATGTCAACGACACAAATTGGGGAATCAACGATTAATTAAGACGGCACATATTTGTGTTACTGTGCGCTTCTCAGAAGGCTATGGTGGAAGAGATCGACGGCGTAAGCGCTCATCCGAAAACATGTTACTATGATCCTACGGCACGAACCCCTCCATCGGTTCTGGACATGATCAACCGATTCCAAATAAAACACTAATAAATCTAGGCTGGTCTAACCGGCAAATATTGTTTCTGGCTGGCCTTCGGGGTTAAGCACTGGGTTCCTACACAACGCATACGACACACCACGGGAGCAAGGACAACACGGATTGCATGATATTATTGAGATCGCCAACCTTTTAGTACTTACAAATCTGCCAGTCACACACCCCAGGGGCGAGCTCTCAGCCCACCAACTCCGCATAATTCCTCGCAACAAACTCCCTCCCAGATGACGCCTACGCGGGTGACAAAAAAGGCTCACTCACCAGATGCCGCGATGTGAGACACCCACCTCTCTCCCGCCGCCGCCCACGGAACCGCCGACGCGAGTACGACAAGCGAATAAGGTGCGAATATTTTAAAAGTCTAGAGTAGCACCAGAACAAAAAAAGGTCACCGTGTGCAGTTTCACCCCAAAACCCAGGAAACCGACAGGTGGGGTGACGAACCAAATTAGTACTCAGCTGCAGATTTGTGGGCTTTGCCTCATGCTCGTATCGGTGTGGTGTGGGTCTCGCGATGATATTGGTATTGTTAAAGCACGGGCCGAAAAGTGTATCCATGGCCGACGGCCGTGAATTGTATTGCAATGCTGAGCATGCTGGAATGGCATGTCTATTCATCGACAGTGCCAGCAACCGCAGGCGTCTCGGTGGCATCGACAAGTACTGTGTCATTCTTTCGTTCTGGAGCGAATGCGTACCTTGACAGCTGTGCCATCTTCTCCTCGGGGCTAACCTCGCTATCTGAATAGACCATTTTAGAGGGTCTATCCTTATCTTTCTTTGTTTTCTTTTCGCCGGCTTCTGGTGTTGCTGCTGCTACAGGAGCTGCTGCTGCATCGGTTGGTTGAGGCTGTACAACATTGGGTGCTGGAGCTGAAACGGATGCAGGGGGTGACTCTCCCTTCTTCGGCGGTTTGATACCAGCCTCTGCCATTCTGATTAACTCGTCAATGTCATCTGGTTCTCTAGCAGCTCCTGGAGCTCCATTATTGCCAACAGCTCCGTTAGCAGCATAGCTATCATTGTAGCCCTGGTGAGGAGGAGGGTATGCTGAAGACATAGCTGGATTTTGGTGATCTGCCCCATTCCACCCATTTGGTCCCCAGCTACCTTGCGGCGGAGGGGGCGCCTGGTGTTGCATGGGGAATGGTGATGTTGGCGAAGTGCCAAAGGATGGCCTTTGAGGTAAACCGGGCGCCTGAGGTAGACTCCCCGGTCGGGCAGGCAATGAACTGCTTTGAGGGCTTGCATGGGGTGGTGGTTGGTAAGGATTAAATCCCGGAGGTGCGCCAGCCCCGAAAGGAGGTGGTGCAGCTCCAAAGTTAGCCTGTGGTGGTTGTCCGTATGGTCCTGGCGAATAGCTTTGGGGTGGTTGGTAAGTCGGAGCTGCTGCATATTGTGGCTGCTGTGGAGGATATTGGGACACGGGTGAAGGATATGCAGGCTGTTGTCCGTACGGCTGTGGGTAGGTTTGGCCAGGCTGTGCATATGGTTCTTGTGGGTAAGCTCCGTATGACGCGCCTGGAGCAGTATATGGCGCTTGCGGGGCAGCGTATGGAGAATTGCTCTGAACTGCTGGTGCTGGACTGTGGCTGCTCGGAATGCCTGCGCCAGGGGTATTGTCGCCGCTGCTTCCACCTGGAGTATTCTGTTCAGCCAATCGTGCTTTATGTTCGGCCAGTCGTTTCTTGAGGTCGCCAGGTGACTCAAATTTTGGCTTTTTCGACGGTCCTCCAGCCCCTCCACCAGGTCCATGGTTTCCGGTCGCGGTGCGTCGATCAGCCTCGGCTTGATAAAACTGGGTGATGATCCTCTGGTTGTGTGCTTGAACAACGTCTTCTGGAATGCCTTCCATACCGAAGATTTCGACATCCAGAGATGCGCGATTGCCGAGCGCATTGTCGACGCTCGCCAGGGTTTCCTTGTGAACCTGGTTCATGTGAACGGAGAGGCCTGTCAACTGTTAAAACACGACTCCGAGCAGTGGGATGGTCAGGGCCACTTACCTCCGGCGGTGTTCAGTCTTCTTCCGCATCGCTCGCACTTGAAATGCTTAGCCTTCTGATGCGAAATCAGAATCTTAAGGTCGTCAAAGTCGCGCTCACCTATATTGCGGTCAGTAACTGAATGAAAATGAAAATATTCAGAATGGGGAAATCTTACAGTAATAGCACCATGGTCGTCCAAGGACTTCCTCCAGGTCGGGATGCCCGCGCTTCTTCTTTCCAACCATTTCGTCTATTGGTGTATATGAGACAAATCAGGAGGAGATGCAGCTCTTAGAATATTTGAAAGGCGACAGTGTTGATATCGTTGGATGGAAGGATTGGCGCGAGGCGAGGGATGGCGAACGAGGTCGGTCCGCTCACAACCAGTTCACTAGCGCGGATGACTAATTAGCGTGTACCGCGGTTAAAAGTGTGCAATTTTTCGGCTTGGTATTCGTTTTGAAAAGGATCAAATATTCAGACCCGTCAAACTCTGTGATTGAGAGTCCAATACACAGATGACGGAGACAATATCTCTTGTTTATAGTAGAATATGTGGACTAGAAGTCTTGCATTGGTACAGGTTTGCTATCCCTACTAACACGTCTCCATCCCCCCAGCCACAAAGTCACACAGTGTGATGCAGCGCCTTGATCAGTCACTTAGCTTCTCGAAAGCAAACAAATGAGATCTTCTTCGGAAGACCCAGTGTTCTTGTTCACGTCTTGTGTCGGGTTCATTTGGGGACTGAAAAGGGGGCTGGTCTTCGGATCGGCCCTCCACAGAGGGAATTGCTGCTATAACGAAAAGGACCTTCATAGTCCATTCTCTTACTCCTAGCGAGCTTCCTACAAGAGAGTGGCTCCTTGTGACCTACATACTTTAGTAGCAGGTTATAGAATATATAATACAGCTTTGTTTACGCATATGCGACTTCTATTTGCCATGGAGAAAATGTACTTTTCCTTGATGTGTGAACTGCTTGATGTGTGAACTGCTTGATGTGTGAACTGCTTGATGTGTGAACTGCTGACATGACAGGGCTCCACGTTCCTGATTTGGACCCCTGACAAGATACAACGTCATAGCCTATCCATATAGCTTTCCTGGATTCGTTCTCGACAACACCGACTATCTAACATAGTAATGTTGTCGACAAAGATACCATATCACCCTCTCAACAAGGCGTATATAGTATCCCAGGCTCGAATATCCGTCGGTCGCTGTCCTTCGATCCCACTGGCTGCCCAATATTCCACGATGCCTCCATCCAAAGACCATTCTTCCAAATTTTCCCACCTAGCCGCCTCCGGCCCTCATGACTGTGCCGTTAGCGGAACAGCTCTTCTGAATACTCCCTATTTCAACAAAGGCTCTGCCTTTCCCCCCGAGGAACGTGTGGAATTTAACCTCACCGGTCTATTACCGCATAATGTGCAAACCCTAGAGCAGCAGGTGCATAGAGCGTACGAGCAGTATTCCGAGCAGCACGGCGACTTGGCAAAGAATACGTTTATGACGAGTATGAGGGACCAGAACGAGGTGCTTTTCTATCGGGTATGTCGTCTTTCCCTATCGTCACAACACATTAGGCCTCACATGATGCTGGAGTTCCGGTGTCTCAATCCTCTCCTATGATTCCCATTCTTGTGAGAAGAGCCATTAATTATATAATGTCTATTGGGATAGTGCCAGTCATTCTGGCCTCTTTAGGGGGACCCGGTGCCTTTTATTATACCAATCCTCTTCGGTTGCCCTCCCACGAGGCAGATCTAACAGTCTCCAGCTCATTCAAGACCACATCAAAGAAATGTACCCCATAATTTATACCCCCACCGAAGGCGCGGCAATCCAGAATTTCTCCCGTATTTTCCGCCGTCCTGTAGGTTGTTTCCTCAACATCGATGACACTGACCGTGTCTACCATGACCTTGCTCAATGGGGCGAGCCAGACGACATTGACTATATCGTCGTGACTGACGGCGAGGAGATCCTTGGCATTGGTGACCAAGGAGTGGGCGGAATTCTGATCTCTACCGCCAAGTTGGTTCTGACCACGCTGTGTGCGGGCATTCATGCGAACCGCACTTTGGCTGTGGGACTTGACTGCGGAACTGATAACGAGAAGCTGCGCAATAATGAGCTGTACCTCGGATTGAAACATCCGAGGGTCAGGGGAGAGAAGTATGAAGAATTTGTTGAGACTTTCGTTCGATCTGCGAGGAAGCTCTATCCTAAAGCTTACATACACTTTGAGGATTTTGGCTTGCCAAATGGTTAGTAATCCCCCCTGTTACCTATCATAAACGGATGGGTCTCCGGTGAATAAATGCTGATCGAACACAGCAAGGAGAATATTAGACAAATACCGGCCGACAATGGCATGTTTTAACGACGATGTCCAAGGCACCGGCTGCGTCACTTTGGCCGCCATTATGGCAGGACTACACGTCTCAGAGACCAACTTAGAAGATGTGAGAGTGGTGATTTTCGGCGCAGGCACCGCAGGAACAGGAATCGCAGACCAACTCCGCGATGCCATAGCCACTGAGAGCGGGAAATCTAAAGAAGAAGCCTCCAGGCACATATGGTAAGTTATAGTCTCTCACCATAAGTTGTGGGATAATAGTGACCAAGATAGGTGTGTGGATAAACCAGGCCTCCTCCTGGAGCGCCACGGCGACAGGCTCAATCCGGCACAAAAGCCCTACGCTCGCGACGATTCCGAGTGGGACACCGATAAGGACATCGACCTCCTCTCAGTAATCAAAGCCGTAAAACCCCACGTACTCATCGGTACTTCTACAAAACCCGGCAGCTTCACTGAGGAAATCGTCAAAGAAATGGCCTCCCATGTCTCTCGTCCCATGATCTTCCCCCTCTCCAACCCCACGTCCCTCCACGAAGCAAACCCCGCCGACCTCAATGCCTGGACTGATGGCAAAGTCCTCCTGGCAACTGGCTCACCCTTCCCGCCCGTGACGCACAATGGCATCACCCGCGACGTAGCGGAGTGCAACAACGCGCTTGTCTTCCCTGGCATCGGACTTGGCGCCGTGCTCAGCCGTGCTCGCCTGTTGTCCGACAAGATGCTTGTCGCAGCCGTGAAGGCGCTCAGCGCTCAGTCGCCGGCGCTGAAGGACCCGGCGCGTCCGCTGCTGCCGGATGTGGAGGATGTGAGGGAGGTGAGCGTGCAGATTGCGAAGGCGGTGGTGAAGCAGGCTGTTCAGGAGGGGTTGGCGACGGAAGAGGGGATTCCGGAGGATGAGGGAGAGCTGGATGAATGGATTCGGGTGCAGATGTGGGAGCCGGCTTATAGACCGCTGAAGAAGGTTGCGAAGGAGATGGCAAGTAGGCATGCGAGTGGGGAGATGGGGATTGCTGGGTCGGCGGCGCAGGACTGAGAGGTGCATTTCTTTGACGATTTCTATACAGTCTTTCGCATCAATCTCAAGCTTCAGCTTGGACATACGCCTAGATCCATCATCATATATATATCAGAGCATTAGATACTATATAGTTAGCTAGACGTTATCCTTTAGAAGTACATGCGTTTAATCAACGTCGACCTATAAACAGTATCATTTTTATTGGGGAAGTCTACCTAAGATAAAAAACTAGTGAAAACATCAACTAGACCTATACTATAATGTTGTATAACCCAGGCCTCTATTGTCTCTCATTAATCTTTTCTACTTCTATAACAATAACAAAAGAAAACAAGAGCAATCCCAAGTAAGAAAACCCATTTAAACTCTATTGGCAACCCCTCTCCAAGTCCTTCTCGTTAGCAACGACAATCTCAGGAACGACAATCTCAGGAACAGCCTCAACGGCATTGCTATTTTCTTTTCCCTCCTCCATCTGCTGGTCAAGCGTCTCTGCCTCACAAGTCTTAGTTCTCTTGGGTAGCTTGGCCTTGAGTCGCCCCCAGATACGACCGCAAGCTCTGTATGCAACAGCGAATGGGCCGCCGACAACCTTCGCAACCATCGCAAACCACGGGTCTGGGAAGAATCTGATTAGCACCGCCATCGGCAAACTAAATGCGGCAAGGACGATGCAAATAGCCCATTGGACACCATCAATAGGTGTGATGTTGAAGGCCTGTCCGCCGACGAAAACGATTGCAATTTGGGCGCCGACCATTATGCAGTTGATGCCGATGAAGAAGTAGTTGCGCTGGATACCGGCAAAGACGTTGAGCTTGTTGTCAAGACGTCTGTTGTTGAATTCGTTGAAGATTTGCATCCAGACAAAGGTATTGAAAACCATTGTAGACAGTTCCAGCTTCTTTTGAGGGTTGGTGGTGTCGTAACCGAGGATTTTCTCGCCAGCAAAGTGGAGGATAAATGTGACTGTCAGTTGGAAGATGGCTTGGCCAATGATCATTTTCCACATATTGATGGTAATCAAGGGTGCCTTCTTTCCGGCAGGCTTGCGGTCGAGGATCTCCGGTGTGGGCGGGTCGGTGGCGAGGGCGAGGGCGGCGAATGTGTCCATGATCAAGTTGACCCATAGGAGCTGAACGGCTGTAAGAACGGAAGTCATATCTGAACTGGAGACAGAAGAGACAAAGGTTAAAAGTACCGCAGTAATGTTTACGGTGATTTGGAACTATAAGACGGAATGGTCAGTTGAGGTCAACGAAGAGAGTTGTGCAACTTACTTGGAGAAACTTGCTGACGGCGTCGTTGACAGCGCGACCCCACATCAGGGCCTTGACGATAGAGGCAAAGTTGTCATCCATTAGAACGATAGAAGAGGCCTCCTTAGCAACCTCAGTGCCAGAAATACCCATGGAGAAGCCAACATCCGCAGCCTTGAGCGCAGGGCCATCATTCGTTCCATCACCAGTAACAGCCACAGTATCGCCTAAAGCCTTAAGCTTCTGAACAAGGATCTGTTTATCCGTGGGAGATGAACGGGCAAGGACAGCAAGCCGTGGTAAAATATTGAGTAGCTCGTCGTCATTGAGTTTGCGGAAATCAGGACCTTCCATGACGATTTCGTACTCACCCCGGAGAATACCACAGTCGGTGGCGATGGCACGTGCGGTTTCAATATTATCACCCGTTACCATGCGGACTTTGACACCAGCGAGTTGGCACTTGGCGACGGCGTCTGGAACACCATCACGGACTGGATCCATGATACCGACGATACCGTTGAGGATCATATCTTTAAGAACGGGCTCAAATTCAGCCGAGTGAGGATCGGCTGATGTTTTAGTGCCAGGTGGAGGCCATGATGGGAAATCTCTATAGCATAGACCGATTGTGCGGAGAGACTTCTTTGCATAAAATGAAATCGTGGATTCCATCTTCTCTCTCATCTCAGATGTGAGATTCAATACATCTCCAGTTGTGATATCAGCAACGGAGGCACACTCTTTGAGAAGGATCTCAGAAGCACCCTTGACAAACATGCGATAACCGTGCTTCGGAATCTTAACGACCGCACCCATACATTTCTTAGAGGAGTCAAATGGGAAGATTTGAACCACTTCGGTGTTGGCGCGTTCATTAGACAATGAGTCCATTCCAAGGTGAACCTTGGCGAATTCGAGTAGAGCGACTTCTGTTTTTGAGCCAATGAATCCTTCATCACTACTACCTTGACTTTCGAAAGCTGTGGAATTAATCGCGATAGACTTTATGAGGAATTCCTTGATGTTTTTGGGAACTGCCTGGACAAATTTTGCGCAGTCATTGTTCTCAAAGCTTCCGTGTTCACCGAAAGAGCCAGCAACGACTGTCATTCTATTAGTAGTGAGAGTACCAGTCTTGTCGGAGCAAATCGTAGTGGCATTTCCCATAACCTCACAAGACTTCAAAATTCTGACCAAGTTGTTCTCCTTCAGAAGACGAGTAGTGGCAAATGCGAGAGCGAGGGTGACGGCAAGAGGAAGACCTTCTGGAACTGCCACAACAATGACTGTGATGGCGACAATAAGAATGTCCATAAAAGTTGAAGCTTTCTCGGCAGCTGGGCGATTGTCCTCTGGAAGGCCAGCACAGAATCGGAATAGGAGAACGAAGAACAATAGAGCGGCGGCGGCAGAGCCAAGTTTAGCAATGGCGGTGGCGAGACCGTTAAGCTTGACTTGAAGAGGGGTGGTCTCGGGATCAGTTCTCATGGAGGTCATGATCTTACCAAAGCTGGAGTTGGGCCCGACCGAAGTAACGAGATAAGTACCGACGCCTTCCAGAACCTTAGCTCCGGAGATAATAAATGGATCCAAATCTTTCATGTCGTTGTGACCATTGGCTAATAGTCTCATAACTTGCTCGCCCCCTGTCTTCTTGATTTGATTAGATTCTCCAGTTGCAGATGATTCATCACACCTGACATTGTGACCACTGATGAAGATACCGTCTACGGGGATCATATCTCCAGGCTGGGAAGAGTTAGTTCAAGATCTAGTCACGAGGTGCAAGAAACCTTACTTCGAGATGGAGAACATCTCCTGCCAAGACATCGTGAACGTTGGCCATAAACGATCTCCCAGAGCGAACAACTTTCACCTCTCTATCATCTTTCTTCGCATTCAGCTTAACGAACGCGCGCTCCTTCTGCCAATCATTCAAACTTCCAACCATCACAACAATAACAATCGCAACGCAGATTGCCACACCCTCAACCCAGTCGACAGGTGCAGGGGCTCCAGGCTCGTGCTTCGCGCCAAACGTTTCATATAACCCAAGTGCCAAACTGATAACTGCAGCCGCAGTCAGCAGCAGTAGTACTGCGTCGTTGTATGCAATCCACATGAGTTTCCATAATGGAGTAGCCTTCTTCCCCGGAATCTTGTTCTGTCCATAAACTCTGACGCGGTCGTAAAATGGATCCGACGAACTTCCGCGAACCACAGCGTGTCGTGATGATGACGAGTTCTCTAAATTGCGAACCTTTGTTCGATAAGCCACAGCTTCCTCGAAGGTAACATTTCCATCGAGGCAAGTCTCATCGGCACTTAATCCGGCGTGGATATCCGTTCTCAAGCCTTGCGCAAGGCCGAAAAGGCCACCGAGCGCAACAAAAGCTGGGAGGGATTTTGGATTTAACAGTTTATTCAACTGTCCTGGGCTGTATGCGAAGCAATTTTCCTCGACTTTAAAGTCTTGTTCAGTGCCTAGATCGGGTTGTAGTGCATTTTCGATATCCTCAAATGCTAATGTTGAAGCATTGCTAACTCCGCCAGGCGTTGTGGGAAGGCTGAGGAAGGATGTGCCGGATGTAGCTGACGCAGACCGGGAATGCCGTGTTGTTGTAAGGGATATCTCATCTGCATCTTCATCACTCTCCTATAGATCTGTTAGTAAAAACTGGGTGTTTTCAGTAGGAAAAGACCCGCAACTCACCTGATTGCGCACCTGTAATTTTGGCACTGATAGCATCTTGTCTTACTTAGATAAGCAACTAAGGATGATGATGCGAAGCAGAATGATCCGGAAGGCATAAGCCCTCGGGCTCTTGGTATATAAGAACCAAGATAGAGGCTGTGCAGAAATCAAAAGTCTCACATCTGAGAAGATTAGGCCCCGTGAAAGCCGGATCGGAGTGGCTTGGATGCCGACAACAACAGCCAGGAAGTAAGGCTTTGATAGGTGTTAGCCTTGTTCGTACCCTGCACGGAGCAGAGTACGGAGCCTACGACGGAGTACTCCAAAAAGCGCCAGCCATCTTTCAAGGTTTTCCCAACCAAGAGCAACAAAACCTTTGAGATGTGTTTAGCCAAGCACGGAGCAACTCCGTTCCCTACTATCTGTCCCCTGTATACTCCCATTTTCCGGCTACGCCAACTCCTAGCTAGGAGCAACGAAACGTTCGAGATGTGGCCAGCCAAGCACGGAGCAACTCCGTTCCCCATTTTACATTTCCCACATTCTCCAATTTTCCTGCCACGCTAACGCCTTTATGTAAGTGGCTCCCAAGGCAGGGTATTCTATAGGCTAAGAACGAATCTGTGCCAGCACGAATAAGGTTTTCATGCCAAGTTAAAGTATGGGAAAACTCCGCTCTATTCGCGGCCCAGAAATTAAATCGCGCTTTATTGTCCACAGCAACTCGTATTGCAGACATAAACAGCACAACAAAGTTGATATGCGCTGGTCTTCAGGCGTGTTATGTGACTAATTACCTTACGTAATTATCCATTACACCCAGTCTTCATCGATTCCCGGTATGAGGCCTCTTCAAGAGTCGTTTGGCGTCGTACTGGTTTGTAAAACTCCCACTTTGGGATTCCGGCATTGTCTAGGAAGGACTGAGATGCTCTATGGAGGACACACTACGTATTCTTTCAGTACGACGGCAGAGGACACCACAGACGTCACAAGGTTTCTTTCTTCTTGTTGCACAGTGTTCCCACTGTTAGTTACAGTCCCTGTTAGTTGACGAGTTCGCTGCGCTTCCACTCCGCTACCACTCCGCTCTGGTCTAGTCCTTGCCAGCATCCATACACCCCTACACCCCTGCATCACTGCACCCCTGCATTTTGACACTTCCTCCATCCTACCATCTACTGTAATCCTCCTCCTTCCCCTCTTCCTACCCCGGGTTTCACCCGAACAAACGTGGGAAAAGGCGGGGTATGGTGGGGTAGGGTGTGGTAGGGTGGGGTAGACAGCTGCTAGAACTAAACAACAACCCCTTAGCCAGGTTCTATAAATGATAAGTCGTGGCGAGCATTATAAGTAACTACCACATCTCTCTGCACGTTTTAGTGTTCTCGGCCTTGGTATATATTCGAGCTGTCGTTTTATTTCCTGGCGCCAAGAGCATCTTGAACTTACCAGTCCCAAAACCACAAACAATTCCAAAGCCGACGAAATGGGTTTTACTTTACATGCCAATAATACCGATGACCCGCCTGCGGTGAGGAATTGGAGGATTCATATGATGGCTATTATTGCATCTATGGGTTCCGTTGCTAGTATGTGACTTCAACTTCTTTCCTTCATCTTAGGTTTCTGTAGGTTTGATTAACGTGTATTGCAGTGGGTTATGATACATCTGTTATAGGCGGTACAAGTGAGTAGAATAACTCTCCTTTCTGAAGTTCCGAGCTTATAATTATGCAGTGGCTCTTGATTCCTTCAAGAGGGATTTTGGCCTTAACCAAGCGACTCAGTATGAACGCGATACGCTACAGGGAAACATCGTTTCCACGTTCCAGGCTGGGACATTCTTCGGTACGAAATAATGATAACTCTTTAAATTTGAATCGTTCTCATACTATTCTAGGTGCCCTCCTCACATTCCCTCTTGGTGAGAAGTTTGGTCGCAAAAAGGCCATTATGTTCGCGAGTTTGGTCTTCTTGCTGGGAGGAATTCTTATGGTAACTGTCGCATTAACAATTATCCAACTAGAAGCTAACTTTTCAGACTGCCTCGAATGGTAAAATCGAAATGGTTATTGCAGGTCGGGCCATTGCTGGCCTCGGTATAGGCTCCGTCTCCCTTCTAGTCCCGGTCTATATCGCCGAGACTTCACCACCCTCTATCCGGGGCCGTTTGGTCGGTATCTTTGAAATCCTGTCTCAGTATATTTTTCCTTCTACACTCCTCATATGCCACTAACAATACTAATAGGGCTGGGGGCATGTGCGGCTTTTGGATCAATTATGCCGTCAATCAAACCATCAGTGATTCTACCAAGACCCAATGGATTATTCCACTAGCCCTTCAACTTCTTCCTGGAGCCCTCCTATTCATCGGCATTTTTTGGTGCCCCGAATCACCCCGTTGGTATGCGATGCAAGACGACTGGGAGAAAGCCAAGGAGACATTGTGTTTGATCCGAAATCTCCCCGCCGGCGACGAATATATCCGTGATGAACTAGCTAGTATTCGCGCTCAGGCACTGCTTGGAATGCCCCCAGGTGGCGGCAAGATGAGCAAGAAATATATGTTCAAGCGCTTGTTTGAAAAAGGAACCAGGAATCGTATTGTCATTGGATTGCTGCTCATGGCCTTCCAGAACCTCACCGGCGTTAACATTATCACGTACTATTCTCCCCGTATATTTGAGACTCTCGGTGTTACGGGAACCGATACCAAGCTTTTTGCAACAGGATTTTACGGTGTTGCTAAAACCTTGGGCATGGTTGTCTTTGTATGTCACGCACTGCCTCCAAACTGCGATAGCCACTAACATCTAACCCATAGTCAATATACCTCGTTGAGCGAGTCGGCCGTCGCAAAGGTCTCATTTACGGTGCCTTCATCGGCTCTCTCCCCATGTGGTACATTGGCGGCTACGTATTCAAAGCTGACCCGGCGGGTAAAGCTGCTGCCGGTGAAGTGTCACAGAGTGCTGCTGGGTACATAGCGATGGTATGTGTGTATCTCTATGGGTTTATTTATTGCGCGACTTGGCAAGGTATGTTCTCTCACAGTTTTTAATTTCTTTACATCGAGCTGGTTCTGTATTTGAAAGATCTCAAAATTGCTGACGTGTAAAAATAAACAGGTATCACCTGGGTCTACTGCTCTGAAATCTTCCCCCACGATATTAGATTGCTTTGTGTAGCTCTCACTGTAAGTTCTCGCATCTTTCCACTCCAAATTTGCAATGATCTAATATGAACGTATAGACTGCTGATCAATGGCTATGGTCCTTCGTCATCTCCCGTACAACCCCGTATATGGTAACCCCCCCCCTCCCACTCTTCCTTACGCGTCTCCATCTCCTTATCCTACCTAATTCCCTTACCATTCATCCCACTAACTCACAGTCTATAGATCACCTCCCTCGGCTATGGCACCTACATGTTCTTTGGTTCGCTTATGGTGCTCATGGGCTTCTGGGCCTTTTTCTTCATTCCAGAGACTAAAGGCAAGACCTTAGATGAGATGGACGAATTGTTCGGCGCGCCAAGTGTTGCGGATCTTGAAGGCAAAGGTTTGGGCACAGGGTTTAAGAAGGATGAGAGTGTAATGCATTTAGAGGATGTAGGGGTGACGGGGTTGAGTCATAGGGGATATAAGGATCCTAAAATTGAGACGTAGGGGGTGCTGAGTTCCTTCACGGAGAGGTGGGAGAGGATATAGTGAATGATCTAGATTATGGGATAGTTAGGTGGAATAGTTTCATTTGGGGAATATAGGAGGGTCAGATGATTCGAGAGAGATGGGCACAGACAGTTCTTAGAGTTGAGGGTAGGCTGTATTTAGCAGGATACTATAAATTGCTCCAAACTTATATATCACAATGGCAGTGGAATTAATTGGCTTTCTGGGTCTAATTGGGTGGTGCCTAAACAATATATTTACCGCAGGTCTGTAGGTCTACGGTTAAAGCTAAAAGCGTCATTCCGAGATTTGAGCACAGACTAGGGCAAAATACCTTGTTACGGCTACGAAGAAACTGCAGGCGGCAAATACCGGAGCGTTTCTTTCAAAGTTATGTGGTTAGTCAGTTTTCCGCGAATATATGGCCGAGCCGTCCATCCAATGCGGGGTTATGGTTCGGCAGTTCTTGCCTGACATGATATAAGCTTGGCATCGGGATGAACAATGGCCAAATTTCGGACTATGTCTCTTAGTCGAGCGAGCGAGTGGTGAATAACTATGTTTACTCGAACCCCCGTTTACAGCTAACTTGATTCTTGGGACGGTGGAGTATGGACGTGAGAGAAGATTTCCGCTTTCGCGTGTTTGTATGCGCCACGAGAAATCTTGGTTCCGTGTTGTTTTCGAGGTTAATAGTTAGAGAAGAAGGTGCGAGAGTGGATACATAGGAGGTCAATTGAGGCAGTGCACTCATGTTCGGTTGACAGTTGGTTGAGTGGAGATGGCGGGGCAGTCCACACTCGAAGCAAGTGAGAAGTGCCAAGTTCTGCATCTATAAACCAAGACAGGCACAGCCCCGACTTGACCCCGCTTTGGTGTCCGAAACCTGTATGCCTTCGTCGCACATCTGGAAGAATATATGCAAGGGCTCATGCGCATCGTGAGTAGCTGTAATAAATGAAATGGAGTGTCAATTCTCGCCACAATTGGAGTCCATCAGACCAATCCCCCTTTTCTAGGAAAACATTTGGGGATCCATTCGACGCCTATGAAGAGAGAATGTAGCAGCTGAATCGACGCTGGGAAGGTTATTGAGTGAAGATTGGAATTTTTTGGGTGGCTTCTTGATTGACGAGAAAGAATACTGCGTCTAGGATACTCGGGGAATAAGTAACGGGATTGCCATCTTTGCGCTGGCCGCGCTTTTTGGAACCGTGTGAGATTAACTAGCCTTCAAAGCAAACTGAAAGGGGCCGCGAGACCTACTTCAATTGGATCGGGATCGAATCGCAACGAATTGATGAATAGGCAGGACTTTCTAGAGGAGATACAAGAAAAAAATGGCCACTAGGAAACCTCCTCGCCAGATGGCGGCGAAGGCCTGTGAGCGCTGCAGGAGAAGGAAGATTAAATGTGACGAGTTCTTTCCTTGTGGACAGTGTACGAGGATGCGCATCGTGTGTAAATTTCAAGATTCAGCAGAGAAAAGGGAAGAACAACAGCAGGAGTGGGTTCTTTCATATCTTATTCACATTGCCCAAGACCCATTATGCTGACTTTGGATCCAGTGTTCTAGAGGATAGAATCAAATGTCTAGAAGAGAAGCTCATTGCGATACACACCAACCCGAACAATTATATTGCTGATGTGAGCATGCCAGGATTGGCACAAGCATTCATATCCAGTCCAGTAGCTAGACCAACACAATCACCAGGAAGGTTAGAGCCGCCTAGGCTGACACTACAAACACCTTCTTCGCCTGGTTTTTACGATTCGGAGTTGGACGACCTTCCTTCCGCTCTGAGTGAATATTCTCAAAGTTTTCCATCATGGAACCATCCGCCAAGTGCGACTCCAAGCGCATCAGAGCATTTTAGTCCGAGCGATGTACCACCTTGGTTCACAACCCCGTTCTCAGTGGAGCTAGCTTCTAATCAGAATGAATACATAAATCATGAACGCTCAAGGGCGATGTCTCTTTGTCCCAGCGAAACATCTATGCAAGATAATTTTCTAGCATCGATACGTCCCCAAGAGAGCCACAGATTATCAATTAATCCGTCGCAACACTCTCTCGAAATTCCCCAGATCGAAATAACTTCATGGGATGGGTTCCGACCTCAATCTCCCACCTTCTCTCAACTCAACAGGCCAGATATAAACCGGCCCTTGTATTGCCCACCAGAACTAAGTGTTGGTTCGTGGAGTGGTTTCTCCACACCCTCAATCATAGCACCAAGTTATGTGTCTGACTCTGAAAATCTTTCTGTCGCAAATCAGAGCCTACCATCACATTCAAGACGCTCTTCAATGAACTCGTTCGACCGCGATTTTGATGTCTATGGCAAAGGTAAAAATTCACGTCGTAGGGCAACATCGGATGTCTTTCCTATAGGCCAGCAATTTGGTTGGCCGGAAAAAGACGTTAGTGAGTTCTTTTACGAAGCTACTAAGACCTTTTCGACTCCTATTCTTCAACAGAAGCATTTCCCAGAGTCGATACAACGTCAGACTCTCTCGCCAGAAGATGGTACCTCTGGGATATCTAGCCAAAACCAAACTAAAGGCTACCTCTACAACCGAACCTTCTTCGAAGTCATCCAACCCCTATTCCCAATTTTGCCACTACAAGCCATGCAGGATTACCCTTCGGTAAATGACTCTCAACCAACTCTTTCACAGCCTGGAAAAATGAGCAGCGGGCTTTTCGAATCTCAAGAACATTCGCAATCCCTTCTCATATCGGCCATCTCATCCTTCATCCTCTCACAACGATGTTCGCAACCACCTCTGCTCGCTCAGCACTACTTCCAGCTAGGCATCAAATCCCACGGCACTGGAAGATGGGATTCCCTCCCGGGCATTCAATCCGGCATTATCCTCGCCATCTTCATCCTGGTTTCCAGTTCCCGGGACCTAAATCTCTACCTCTTAAATGCAAACATCGTAGCTGCTTGCTTTGACTTGGGCTTGAATAAGGGCACACTTACAGCAGGGAGCCTGGAAGCTAATACCTTGCTTGCAGCGTATGTTATTGATCGTACTGTTGCACTTGTCCGGGATCGACCGTCCCTATTGAAGGATGGAGACTTGGGACATAATGTCTTGGCGTTCGTCACGAGCCAACTGAGAGAGAGGGCTGAGAGGGGGGATGTGAGAATGTGCGAGGAGGCGGGGCAGTTGTGGGATTGGTGGCGCGTTTGGGAGAGTATTAATGCGCGGGATTTAGGAATATAGTACTTATAAACAAGTTGTTTAAATAGAGGCTATAGGTATTACTTTAAATTAGCCCGTATCGTTTAGATGCGCTCAGATAGCTTCAAAGTCAACCTTTCTATGTTTACTCGCTATAATCCAACTTGCTATACTCGCTATAATCCCCCTCGGCTTCTATACTCGGGTCCTTTTATTTCCACTCTCTATTCGAGTCTATAACGGAGCAACCGACGACGATGTACTTCATCATACATACCGTCAATGTAGTCGTCGTCGTTGTCCGCGCTCCTTCCCATGGGAAGCACTCAGAGTACCATGGACCAATATAAACACAGGTACTCCCCCGAACACACTTCGCCAGTCCCGTCTATTGCCACAACTTTCTCGCGGGTGAGAGAATAAAAAAAGTCGCTATCCCACCCACGCACGCGATCCGACTTTGGCGAGGCCTGGCCAAATGTAGCATTGGTATTATCAGCAACCCCAAGGACCTATTTGATGGGCGTCTTCCAGATCCCTTCGCCCCTATTTATAAGGTCGGCAGGACGAAGCAGAAAGAGGGAGTGGGGCATTGATGATAAAGATCGAGCTTGAGGAGGCGGGTTTGCCTATGGGGAGGACCTTGAGGTGTTGGAGAAGAAGGGATGAAGTTGATTGGGTGGGTGGCGGAAGATAATGAGGAGCGGATGTCGGAAGCATTGGAGGCGAGGGGATTGAATTAACTAGCCTGTGCCAATCGATGACTGCGTTGTCCGCTCTACAGCATTAGACTTGTAACTAGGATTTACTCTTAACCCAATTTTTAAAATACACGCTTCTGTTACAAATGACAAGTTGTTGTGAGGGGGCAAAGAGAACCCCACATAAATGAAGCTAATGCGGACCTAGCGCGATCTCCGCACTTGCTATCTCCGCCCCCGTGGATCTCCGCACTTGTTCCATGGATGTGAATTGACGGAATTTAGTGGCGGAGACCGATGGTATGAAGGTGTTTACACATCACAATTAACTGTGACATAAATGAGCCCAAGAAATTCCTCTAATAAGATCATGATGCTCATATTTTTGTTACGGGAAACAGAATCAGATACAATTGAAACTATAGAACAAAATGACTTCTACTAATCAACAAAATGGCGCCCAAGTGAACAAGCCTACCCGAATAGAAACGAGACTATACATAAATGGGAAGGTACGCGAAGCTTTGTATCATTCTAGATTATTAAAAACTCTACTTATGGTTTCTAGTTTGTGGAATCCTCAGATAAGAAGACATTTAAACTCTACTCCCCTGCAACCCATGAGTTGGTTGCTGAAGGTTAGTTTCTGATTATTTAATGCTTTTCCTCTAATAACGAGATTTTTTCTAACACTTTCTAGTTTACGAAGCAAGTGTTGAGGACACCAACGAAGCGGTTGCCGCGGCCAAAGCTGCACAACCAGCATGGACAAAGCTGTCCCCCGCAGAGCGTGGGGTACCTATGAAGAAACTCGCTGCTCTGCTCCGCGCGCATCATAACGAGCTGGCTTACTTGGAAGCTGTGTCTATTGGACGGCCCGTTAGCAGTTATGGCGACAGCTTCATGGCCGCGAGACGGTTCGAATCCTTCGCTGAAGCCGCATACACCGCCAGAGGCCTTTCGAGCCTCAATACTCCCGGGTTCGTCAACATGACTCTCAGGCAGCCTTTTGGTGTCGTTGCGGCCATCATTCCTTGGAATGTCCCCCTAATTGCCTTTGCAAATAAGGTTGCTCCTGCCCTAGCTGCTGGTAATGCTGTTGTCCTTAAGAGTAGTGAAAAGGCCCCCTTGACGGTACGTGTAAATACAGGAAGGGTCTCTATCGTTGGCATGTATTTTATCTAACCATTGAGGCATGATAGTCACTGAAGCTTGCCGAACTTGCCATTGAAGCTGGCTTTCCACCAGGAGTCCTAAACGTACTCTCGGGTCACGGTCAAATTAGTGGCGCGACACTTTCTTCACATTTGGATGTCCGCGCCATATCTCTCACTGGTTCTACCAGAACAGGTCGCACGATCCAGACAGCGGCAGCACAATCGAACCTGAAAAACGTGATTCTCGAATTGGGTGGGAAATCACCAGCCGTTGTGTTTGAAGATGCAGATTTGGAAAAAACTGTGTCCATGACTGCAAATAGCATCCAGTGGAACAGTGGTCAAGTCTGCATGGCAAATTCGCGGATCTATGTGCAAGACACTATTGCGGAAAAGTACATCCAACTTTTCAAGGAGAAGTTTGGTTCCGTTTCCTCAGGTGACCCGACCGATGCAGCAACCAACCATGGGCCAGTGGCGGATGATGCCCAGTTCGATATGGTGTCTAAATATATTGCGTCTGGCAAGGAGTCAGGCGAGCTTGTTTTAGGGGGGGGTTCCAAAGGAGGGTTTGTAGAACCTACGGTGTTTACCAAAACCCCTGAAGATGCCCAAATTATGAAGGAAGAGGTGTTTGGCCCTGTGGCAAACATTAATATCTTCCATACAGAAGAGGAGGCACTTGCTAGAGCCAATGATACCGAGTACGGCTTGTATGCCGCGGTTTTCACCAGGGATATCAACCGCGCTATGAGATTTGCAAAAGGCCTTGAAGCAGGGACTGTAGGTGTCAATTGTACGTCTCCAATGACTGCACATGACTTATCTTTCGGTGGATGGAAGTCCAGTGGTGTGGGACGGGAGGGACTCTATGAGAGCATAAACGCTTTTTTGGAGACCAAATCAGTCGTAATTAAGATAGAATAGTTACATGAAGAATAATTGTGGGACGAATATATGCAGTTCTTTTATATTACCAAAGAAAAATTGCAGAAGAGATAAATAAATTTAAGTCATTCATTACTATTTACTTATTGCAAAACATATCTCTATCATATTTTCATGCATATCACGTTATATAGAATCAAATGTCAAATTTAAGGCATGTTTGTCCTCAATTCCGATATTCAACGTGGTATGAGCCCAGGTTTATTTCAATATGGAATTCTTGCATTTCTAGCCTAGGCTTAAGCAAATATACCTAATGACACCATCCTGTTCTAAATACGGGAATATGAATATCTATTTGTGCTGTATCAAAAAATCTAGGCCCGCACGAATGCTTGCAAACTCTTCATCCTCAGGTCCTACTCCAACATCAAATCCGTGAGATTTTCCTTCGGGTAACAGGATTCCCGTCTCAACCCCAAGCCTTTGTAGCTCTGCGTGAGCCATCTCACTAAACTTTGGCAATACCATACCATCTGCATTACCATGAATGAAGAACGTTGGAGGGAATTTGGCCGAGAATAATCTCACAGGATCAACACGTTCGTAATTGCCATCTTGTACAATTGATGAAAAATGTGTCCCATTCTTTAAATTGACAAAGAGCCAGGCGTTTCGTGGAATGGAGAGATCTGGCCGTGGCAGCCCTTTGGTCTTTGGCTGAGCACCTGCGGCAGCTGCACGTTCCAAAGAGAGCGCCGTTGTCGTAATCACAGGTTCTTCGTGGATTTTATCCAAAAAGGCTTTGTCTAAATCTGGTATCATTGCAAGAGCTGGCAAAGGCTCAAACCAGAACGGGTCGGTCGTATATTTAACACCATAGAAATCAAGAATTGCACGGGGTGGGTCGGTAAGGGTACCCTACGCAATATAAATGTCAGAATTATCTTTGTTTAATAGACGAGTTAAAGGTAATGGAATAATTGGCCTACCGTATGTAACGCCAGACATGCACCAGCTGAATGACCGAGAACAACAACCCGTGACGAATTGACTTCGATTTGTGCTTCCTCCTTCAGCAGCCCAGGAAGGTATTCTTTGCACCATGTATATGCATCCTTGGCATCTTGGATTGGCCCTTCGTATAAGGAGACTTGTGGGCAGAGACGATCATCCGCCGATACAACCACGAACCCCGAATCGGTTAAATATTGGATTTGTTCCTGAGGAAGCATATCTCTCGAACCGACTACAAAGCCGCCACCATGAAACGCAAGAGCTACGCTACCATGTCAGCGTTCGATGTTATTATTCAAAGGAGGTATAAATATATACCTATGCTGTATGGTCCATCTTGCTTCCCCTCGGGCCAATAAACACTAGCATAAATCTGGTCTCCTTCGCTAAGAGCCTTGAACGGGTACTTTTGTGACGGCATAATGTAGTGTAGAAATCAGGAAAAAATTAATGAGCGGCATTTACAAAATATGTAATAATACCGACCGTTATTTCTTGTAACAATTCCGGAAAACGAGGGGGCGTATATATATGTTTAATTTGTGGGAGTTTGTATTTGCGGAGACACTCGAAGCGTTCTCCGCCCTTTACGCGGAAACCGCTAAAAAGATGCCGCCCCATTCGCGGTTTCCGTGCGAGGCCCCATCCCATCGACGGTATGCGGCCTGTCAGGCTGTGTGAAGTGAGCTGGCGGTGTCCGAATGATGCTGTTTCGAACGCTCATGGCAGTTATGGTGACGGAAACACGGCATACAAACTATGCAAACTATCCGGAATGGGGGGACTGGCTTCAAGTCAAGGTATATAATATAATGCTATGATACCAACATTGTACCATTCCATTTCATTTTATACATCATCAGATTCAAATAGCAGTCCAGAATTAATTAACACGATGTATATCGCCCAGGTCACCGAAAAACTACAACCGCAGCCAGAGGCTGCTTACCCTCCAGTTCCCTTCTTCCAGGGACCAGAAGCACCATGCAGATTCGAAGGCGAGGTGTACAACTGCATCGTTCGCGGAACTATTCCCAAGGAAGTCGAGGGGACCTACTATCGCTGCATGCCAGATGCTCTGTGGGCGCCGCAATACGAAGATGATGTGTTCATCAACGGCGATGGGGCTATCGATGCGATCCGTATCAAAGATGGGCATGCAGACTTCAAACAGAAGTATGTACGAACTTCGAAATTTCTGATTGAGAGAGCTGCACGTCAGGCAATATTTGGAAAGTACCGAAATCGATACACGGATGACCCTCGCGTCAAGCATGAGATTCATTCCACCGCAAACACTCATATCATATACTTTGAGAAGCAGCTCTTAGCATTAAAGGAAGACTCTCCTCCATATGCAATGGATCCGGACACCTTGGAGACTAAAGGTTGGTGATTTGAACTTGAATATGAATTTATGTTAACTGATAATTAGGGCCCTATGATTTCCATGGACAATACACGGGACCTACCTTCACTGCTCATCCAAAGATCGACCCTACCAATGGGGAGATGGCCACAATGGGATACGAGGCTAAAGGCGACAACACAAATGATGTTGTGTACTATCTCTTTAGCAAGGAGGGCAAGAAGCTTGAAGAATGCTGGTTCAAGGCCCCATATGTTGGTATGATGCATGATATGGCAGTCACTGATAAATGGGTGATTTTCATTGTTCCTCCGTTGGAGGGTCAGTCTATCGATGAACTCAAGAAGGGTGCAAAGCATTTCGCTTGGGCTGAAGACAGGCCACTGACATTTGGTATTCTTCCGCATCGCAATCCCAAGCCAGAAGATATTAGGTGGTTCACCTATAAAAATGCATTCTATGGTCATACAGGAAATGCCTTCGATGGCGAGGATGGATGCGTGTACCTAGATGCACCGCTCACCCACTTTAACAAGGTATGTTTTGCTTCATACCAATGCCATTTTTCCCGGGCACATTACTAACCTGTATGCTTTAGTTTTGGTTTTTCCCCCCACATGGCCAAGACCCTCTCGGAGCCCCTAGTGGCAAAGCCCCCTCTGGGAAGGACGAAGTGGTCAGCCACTATGTTCGTTGGACGTTTGACCCAAACGCAACCAACCCGCATGTGGAGCCTGTCGAGCTGATCAATGTTGATGGAGAGATGCCAAAGGTCGATGACCGCCATTCTGGCAAGCCTTACAATACGCTCTTCTTGGCAATGCATGACCCAACCCAGGCTCATGGTCCTGTCGGTGGTGTATATAATGCCATTGCTAAATGCGATGTTAACACCGGAAAGTTGAATTATTGGTCGGCCGGGAACCATACCGCTATTCACGAAGTGGCGTTCATTCCACGAAGCCCAGACTGTAAGTTGTGATAGTTTACGAGGAAGTTGCCGATTTTAAATGTCAGATCTAACTTTAAAATTATAGCACCCGAAGCAGACGGTTTCCTCATTACCATCGCCAACAGGCGTGATACGCAGACTTCTTGCATTCTGATCTTGGATTCAATGAAGATCTCCGAAGGCCCTGTCGCCATCATTGAGCTTCCCTTCCGTCTGAGAAATGGAATCCACGGAAGTTGGGTGCCTGCTTCAGAACTTCCCGTTGGCAAGGACTTGTGCGACATGTCCTTGGTCACTGATGAAATGCGCCGCGAATACGGTGATAAGCCAGTCAATTTCCCTCAATTTTGAAGCCCATGGTGTGTTTAAGTGGGCCTGATGTACATATCAGTAGTTAGAAATTGTTTGTTTGTTTTCTGTCAGTGTTAAATCTTTAAGTGGTTGAGATAACAAACAGCCTATGCCTGTATTTACTCTGATGACTTGAAAGTTTAATAGTAAACTCTCATCTTCACTTTACGTTAAGAATCTATTTATGTATGGTTTGATGCCAGCTGTTTGAGCAGTGTAGACTTGCAAAGCTCTCCAATCAATCTTGTTAGTTAATCGTGCACATCAAACAAAATTATATAAGCATGTCTTATTGTAACGTCTGAGAGACTCATATCACCACTCACAGAATACACTTAAACACCATGCTCCATATCATTTTATCAATTCCCGTGGAGATTGTGTTTACATTCTACAAAATCCCAATTTCTGTGCCTTAACAGGAGGATAGCTAATTATACTAGAAGAATGCCCTATAAGTTGCTGATAAATCCAGACGTCGAAATAGACGGTGCTGAAGACACTATACCGCGCTAGCAGTAAACAAATGACAATATTAGCAGTTCGCCCCGCAGCCATAAAGATTCGGGCATGATAGCTAGAAATAGGCAGCAATGTGCATACATTCGGGGTTCGAGTCTATCTGGCCTATGTCTTTCGCTGGAAACTTGCCTTGGTCATACATACAGTCCTCGAGAAGTAATTCGAGTGAACATTGCCCTTTGTACTTCCTAACCACTGCAGAATAGCTACGAGTAGTTCTGGCAGCTCAGGGTATATCGCGAACGGACGTGGAGGCTTCTGTGTCCTGTCTGTGAGAGTTGAGCCCGAGGCACGAATTAAGCGGTCTCCGCACTCGACCACCGGAGACCGCGCTCACCTGTGGGCTTGGCCTTGTGGGTGCTCGGCATACGGGTCGGCACCTGTTCTACCAGCGATTATACTGAACTCGAACTGCTGCCGAGTTGTCAATTTTCTAACGCTTCGATCGGGTACTCTATTACTATGGAAAAGAATCATCTCTGGCAAATCAGAATGAATGAGGGATAAAGATCGGTCTACAGTTACCGCGCAAAGACGAAGCTTCATTCTACACTCTACAGACGACTACAGTTATCGGGCAAAGACGAAGCTCCATTGTACACTCTACAGACGACTAATATGGGCGTACACAATGGTTAACAACTGGGTACCCCACAAACCAATAGACCCACTAGCCCACTACCCCAACCTGAGAATTAGTGGGTGGCGTCCGTCAGGGGCAAGCTTCCCCCAGAAACCCCGCACTCAACGTAGTCCAGTAGCGCAGCTCCTTATTAAAGATACCTATAGAGTCGACTTCCCCTACAACTCAATGAATAAGAAACCGACTCTGTTTTCTAACATACGCCATTTCAAATACTTAATACAACAGCGATGGCGAGTGACAACCGGCAGCGCCGGATCGCATTGAGTTGCGAGGGGTGTAGGCAACGGAAAGCCAAGGTGTGTCGATTTTTCATGAAGCAACCCATAGATGATGCTTTTCTAACTGGGAATGATAGTGCACGAAACCGCGTTCTGGGCCCTGCCATCGGTGTATCAGGCTAGGTAAAGAATGTCTGTTGGGAGCACCAGCCGCGCCCCCATACTACCATACATCAAAAGAACGTTACGATCTCATGGTGTCCGTGATCCACCATTTTGTCCCTTCAGCAGACGTCAGTACCGAAGGTCTCCGGCAGTTTGTAAAGAATCTGCTACCTCCTATGGAAGGCTCACTATCATCAACCGCCCATACAGAGGCTAGCAAAACAGTCCCATGGCTGCCAGATAGCTCAGGGAAAGATGTCTCCCCCATGGCACTTCCCACCCCTGAGAACTCCCCAAGTTGCGTAGTCGATGATGTGGAGGACACACTGCTAGCAGATGCCATGAATATACCTCGTATGTGCACTCATCCGCCACTGTCACTTCCTATATCTTTTCCCCTCCAAGTACGAAGATGTCTCTACGAAAAAGATAAAGCTAACGGATAGTGAAGGATTCAATGGCTCATCTAGTTGGATAGCTCTCAATGCCAAAATTGTCTGCCATCTATCTACGAATAACAACAGTCTTTCACCATTCAACCAAGGTGAATCGCCGCGATCTTTCGATGGTCAGGTTATTCTAGTCGAAATGCCGAATATCTCCCTGATCGCGCTGCTCTTGAACGGGCGGCTGTCCTGTTTTTTAGGGACATCAACAGTGTCATCTTTATCCTAGATCAAGAGAAATTCTATGTTTGGCTCGATGACGTGTACGGCGAGCAAGACGTGTCCACGTCCATTCTAGTCATTGTGTACCTGGTTATGGCCCTCTGCGGTGACGAAGCCTCCAGTTTCGAAATCGCTCGTTCGTATATAAACGATGTGATAGAGGAATCTAGCTTGAACAGCGTACGGGCAATCATGTTGATGGTATGGTTAACAATTTTTCTTTTCGCCTGGTCTAGCATGCATGACGCGGCTCTAACTATTATCAGACCTTGTATCGGCAGACTAGAGACGAGTGCAGCCTTGGCTGGGTTATACTAGGGACGGGAATAAGGATTGCGCAGTCATTCGGCCTCCATCAGATGATAGGGTACACGCAAGACACATCTGTCTACCGAGCAGAAGTTAAAAGGCGGATATGGTGGTCCCTTTGTGAACTTGACCAGTGGACCTCTTGTATGCTAGGCAGACCCCCCGCTATCGGCTATACAGAGGGCGGCGTACCTCTCCCTTCGCCAGTCAGTGATCCTATATCTGCCCGGCTAAATCTCCATATGAGACTGACTCTCTTAGGAATTGAACACCACAGCGTTTACCCCCCCCGGATACGCCACTGCATCGGCGGCTCTCGGTTGTCTGATCGGTCAGATTTCGGAACAGATGTACACGGATAAAAAGAATGCGCATAGTGAAGAAAAACTGAGCAGCGATCTCGTCCAAAGAGTTGAACAATGGCGTCGTGAACTTCCGCGTCATCTAAACCTAGAATCAACGATCGCCCCTTCGTTCGTGCGGACCACTTCTTATCTAGGGCTCAAGTATAATTATGCCTGCATGCTCATCGGGCGACCTTATTTGACACATTCAGTACTCTGCAACAATACGCACGGTGCGGTTTTTAGCTCACAATTAGAGATTTGTGAACGAGCGAACAGTGACTCAGTCAACATCCTACATAACCTCTATACACAGGGGCTGCTTGTATCGTCTCTATATTTCGACACATATCTCATACTCACAACCGCATTGATTCTGTATATCCGCAGTGTCAAAAAGCCTAGCTTGCGAGAAGATTTACGATCCTTTATTCCGATTCTAAAAATGTGCAGCCGCAGCAAAGTTGGTCAATATGCTGCCGACCACGTTCAGAGATATCTCGGCAATCTACAAACTACCACAGTGGAATCAAATACTGCAAATATGGCCGACTTTTTTCAGCAAGCCTCTACTATAAGCCAGGACCGGTTATCGGCCATCGGTGATTCTGACGACCCTTCTCGGCAGGAGATCAACATAAACGAATTGGGCGATGATTTTGAGCTGCCGTTAGAATACTTTGAATTTGGGCAAGAGTTTAATATTCGGTTTTGTGGTGTTAATGGGGCTATGGATTAATAGGCCCTTAATTGTCACCCTGATATTGTAACATAGTATATGAAAGTCTACGAGCGAAGGGGCCAGCTTCTAATTCTCCTGATGTAATTATTCATGCAAGTTTCTGCCTCACCTGTCTACTAGAAGTACTGTTTCTACAATTTCTACAAAGCTCAAACAATTATTTGATAGTCATTCATGTCTTGTATGGAACTTAGTTGGCAGTTTAATGGAAGAAAAATCGCCTTCAGTCTGATTTGATTCCCATCTTCAGCCACAAATGCATTCAAAACAAGTAAAGCAAAGGTAGAATATAATACACCACGTCTCATATCTCAATAAAATGATCATATTTTGTAAAACCGTCCTGTTTAACGTTTTGACAAACGTTACTGGACTCTTATATCCCTGAAATCCCTCCCTAGACACGGATCCCGCACTACCTTTGGTTAATTTAGTAGATATCCGCGGCCGGAGATCGACCATTTTGGCGGTCACCGGACGGTTAAAGGGCGAACTCCGTATGTATCCACTATTGTATAGCTATTATACACTATCCAAACTCATCATGAGAACATTGCACTCGAAAGTATTAATACCTGCGTATTCAACAACGCCGTCTGTTAATAAGCGGCATTATTCCTCTACTGTCTGGCTGTCAATCTGTTTCAAAAGACCGGGAATACTCGCACCAGTATCACTTTTTATCTCCAAGCTATGAATTCAGCTATATCAGTCGAAGCTCGGCGCCTAGTTTCACCACTGACGGTGGCATATGCTGTGCTTGGTCTAATAACTGCTCGGGTCATCTGGTTAATACTATTTCACCCTTTACGAAACACCCCAGGCCCACTATTAGCAAAACTAACCACCCTATGGCACTTATACCATTGCTGGGGCGGAAGACGACACCGAAAGCTAGCGGAGCTCCATGATAAATACGGTATTGTATTACTGATATTTATTATGCCCTCTCCCCGTTCTCGAGTATAGTGAGCTTCTGGACATACAACTAACAAACGCTAAGGGCCGTATGTTCGAATCGAACCGAATGTAGTGTCTGCGAACACAACAGAGGCCCTCAGTGCGATTTATTTAGCAAAGGCGCCAGTGCTAAAATCCGGATTCTACAATGCCTTCGCCCCTGGCTTTCCGAGTAGTTTCACGACCAATGACAAGGAATATCGACAGAAGAAACAAATCCTTTCGCCCGCATTTGCCCCTCGCAAGCTTGAAGCTATGGAGCCTTTGATTCGCTTTCATATCGACATGTTCTGTAAGAACATTGAGGCTGCTGGACAAGTGGATCTTGATGTGATGCTTGGCGCACTCTCGATTGATATTCTGTCTGATTTGTGTTTCGGGAAATGCTTTGATACATTGAACAATGAGAAGGAACGAGATCTCATTCTCGAAGGCATGGAGAAATCAGTCCAGATGGTTCTGAAGGTAAGTTGTTTCTGCCTCTGGCTGCGGATCCACACAACTAAATGATTTTAAGGAAGGAACTATGCATAGATGGCCAAAGGTTATCTGGAATTACGTTCACTCGAAGGGAGATGTAGTGAAACGCAAATACGTTTATCAGGTATGTTCATATAGCAGCCACAGCACCACCCTTTATCTGAGCGGATATAACCATGTCCAATTATATTAATCGGTGTCAAACAACATAGAAAGCAATCGGAGCAATGATGGAAAAGATAGGCAGAGGCGACGGAGATTGCGACAGAGAGGACATCTTCTCCACCCTTCTCCACGCGAAACAACCCGAAACAGGAGAGCCATATAACCAGCACGAGTTGATGGGCGAATCGATTCTCCTCCTGTTCGTCCATCCTTCCCATTTCCGATTCCGATTAACGAATGCCCTTTCCGAGCTTGAACTGACGGAAATTACAGTGTGGCAGGTTCCGATACGACGTCTACTGCATTGACGGTGATTCTCTGGCATCTACTAGCAAACCCTAAAACTATGGAGAAGTTGACCAGCGAAATCTGTGGAACATTTAGCTCCGTTGAGGACATAAAGTATAAGGACCTCAAGGGTCTTCCGTATTTACACGCCGTTATTGAGGAAGGTCTGCGCATATGTCCTCCGAATCCAGGCTTGATTCCACGAGTAGTCATGGATCGGAGCCCAGGAAATTTGGTGATCGGGGAGCATGTTTTCCCTCCAGGTGTAAGTTACAGCTATATTTCTTATATGCAACCCTCTCAGCCCTTTCATCTCTCTACCATATGATGCTAACGACGTACTTGTCATATCTTTAGACCGAAATCGGAGTTTGCAACATCTCTCTCCACCTCAACTCCAAATATTTCGATAACCCGAAATCCTTTCAACCAGAGCGCTGGCTGCAAGACTCGGCCCTAAAATGTGAGAAGGCCGCATTCTCTCCCTTCTCATTAGGTCCCAGAGCATGCTTAGGCAGAAAGTAAGTCTCTTCGTCCCTCCCTGCCCCAAAAAAATACAGTGTTCGTGGCAGTTTTCAAACGAGAGCTTTCCAATTTCCTCCTCATGTCTGCATCTGCTAACGAGGTCGTTCTAGCATGGCATACATGGAGATGAGTCTGACGCTAGCTCTTCTCGCGTTTCGACTTAAGCTGTCATTCACCAATCCCGAGAAAGAGCTACAGGATGGATTCGATGTTGAAGATGCCTTTGTGGCACTAAAACCTAAAGTCCGGGTACAAGTAGCAAAGGTCTGAGGTGCAGCGAGGGCGTGTCTCTTCGTAGGTGGTTGCATTTGATGTTACATGTAAAAGGTCCGCTAAGTTAATAAGCTATGAAAGCTATTATCAAGCCCAGTGACAGTTGTCGTGGAGAGCCTCACTCGCATACTCCCCCACTCAAACCCACACAAACACCAAATCACAAGCAATCAAAAGACCAATCAGTGCCGTTCCTTCGTCCTTCGCATTAAAGAGGGGAATTCTATGGGTTCCACGCTGCCTCGCGCAGCAACGCTCCCTGTCCGTCCGTCTGTCTGAGTGGAGAGATGAGAGAAGACGATATCCATCCGGCCATCCTCCATCCCTGTCTTCCCGGCGCCCTCCCGCCATATATAGAGTAGAGCATACTATTGTACAAATACACACAAAGCCCCTTCCTGGTATTATAATCCCAACTCCCCATCCGTAAAAGTCATAAAACTAACACCTGTGTAAAAAAAGCAAAGCCTTCCCAGCGCCCCCGTCCCATAAAGTAGAGTTGTTTGAGCCATCCCATATAAATCGATCAATATGTGCCTCCGTCCCCAACACGCGCATAATTCGTACAAATACGTCCCCGCGGGGACAATCACTGCTGCTGCCCCGGGCCCCAGCCCGCCGCCCACTCATGGGTTTCCTCAAACATTTGCATCTCCGCCGATGAGCTAATAAACGGCATAAAAGTATTCAGGTCGTCAGTCGTAAACTCCATGCCCTCGCTAAAGGCAAAGATGTCGACATCCATATCATTCGGCAGCAGGCCACCACCGAAGTCCGCCGCGGGCGGGAACCACTGATTCGCGAGGATTTCCGCGTCGGCGGCCGCGCCGCCGGCCGCGCCGCCGCCCGAGAAGTTGGTGTTGGCTGTCGAGACGGACGCGTTGTGCGTGTACGAGTCTTGAGCAGACGAGGGCGAGGGGTTGCTGGGCGAGGTGCTGCTAGTGGCGAGGTAGGGGCCGATACCAGAAGAGAAGTCAGAATACCATGCTCCAGCGGATTCGACGGGTTCGGTGGTGCCAGCGGTGGTGCCAGCGGTGGGTCGGGAGGTGCGACGGTTGCGGTCGGCGACATTAGTCTTCTTTCCCTTCTTATGGGGCGGGGATTGAGTTGGCTCGTCGACGGTGGGCTTCCCGTGGTTGTTCATGACCAGATTCAGCAGCGGCGCAATCAGCTGGGCGGCTCCATGCCCTTTTCCGGTCTGGGGCATGGCGTTGCTCAGGCGCTGTTGGTGGTACATTGCCACCTTGAGGACGATCTGGAGGAACTTGCTCGCAGCGCGGTACTCGGTGATGCGTTTGAGACGGGTAACTGCCATTCGAAGGTAGTGGTCTATCTTGAGCGACTCGGCGTCGAGGATCTTCCCGAGCTCGGAATCCGGAAGACTGGCGTTGGCGTACATCTTGATCAGCAGCACCATACCATATGACATGCGGACGAAACTGACGACGGGGTAGCATTTAATGACGTCGTCAGGCACGCTGAAGAAGGCATCGAGGAGGAGATGGGCGGACTCGATGACAGTCATGATGGCGCTCGCGCTCGCCATGGAGATCGGGCTCGCCTTTGTCCCGATATCAATCAACTCCTCTGGTTGGAAACCATCGGCATTCTTGACCATGATGGCGTATTCTTGCAGGATGATTTTGTTCATGTAGTAGTGAACGTCCAGAGTAGATGATAACATTCCCGGATCTATAGTCCTGCGGAATTCCTCGAGCCTGTTCTCAAAGCCCTTCAGGGTCAGCTGAACCCGCGGATCAGACATCTCCACACGAGTGGACAAGTCGTCAAAAGCGAATACGGCAGCGCTTTCTTCAGTAATGTGCTGTATCTTCGACCATACTATGAGAAGCTTGTCTGACGGGAGTGCATGAGGAGAGTTGGTAAGGTACTCAATGCATCCCTTGGTGAATGTGGAGAAGGAAAACATATTCGGCCTGCGGAGTGACATCGACACACTATCACAGGTTAGCAACTGTCACTCACAAGTTATTTCTGAAAAACTACCTTGCACAAATCAAATAACAACTCAGGTGCGTCCTCTTGCTCTCTAGCACCAGTAGCTCCTGACGCAGGATCCGAGCTGCTTCAAGGTCTGCCGCGGATGGGTTGGGGTCTGCCGTTTTCAAATGTGGCTCCTGTCCAGGAGGCTTTGTAAATTCACCCGCAATAACATTAGGCCACTGGTATTTTGTAAAGGGCCCCGGCAGATCTGGCTGTCCAATATCGAGCGACATGGATGCTGCCATGTGCACATATTGGTAGAACTTGAGTGTTCTGAAGTCATTTGGTGGATACAACCAAATACACGTCAGCAGAAACGCCTGCACGAGCTCGAGCGATTTGTCGGAATTAAGAATGTATCGGTCAGCGAAGACCTGGAGGAGTTCTTCGTGCAAAGTGAGGTATGTGGCGTGGTCCTTCTGTCCTGCAGCAGCGGCCAAGATGGTAAGGAAGAGGATTGGCTTCGCGGATCGAACGGACTCGGCCGTGTCCTCTGGACGGAACGCGACGATGGGGCAGTGCGATATCATATTGTTGACGTAGTGGTCGAAGAACTCCTGTGCCTTCTCTAATCCGATCAGGTCGCGCTCGATCACGTCTGGCGTCCTGTCAGGTCCCGCCTCAGAGGCCTCGCCATCCCAACCAGGTCCGCAATCCCAGGTAGGTTCTTTCATGTTTTCTTGGAAGGCACTGGGCTCTATTCCTAGGTGGGGTATGGGCGCCCTCTCCAGAAACCCCTCGATCTCGGTGTTCTCGTCCAGCGTGTGCATGGAGCCCTGATTCGAGTCCGCCGAGGGCGACTGCTTGCTCTTGTTCAGCAGCGAGCGCATGGCACGCACCTCCCTTTCGAGCTCAGCTACCCTGGTATCGGTTCTCTTCCTCGGCCGCCTCTTCTGCGGCGCGGCATAATGGCAGGTGCGCCCGTTCTTTGTGCAGCGCTGACATCGTCTGGTGGTAGTGTCGGGAGAGGGCAGGCAGCGCACTTTGAGGAGCCGGCACGGCTCACAGGCCCTATTGACATGTTCGGGTTTTTTAGAGGCAGAGTCGGGTGGTGTCTGGGTTGGTGGCACGGTAGACATCGTGGGCGCTAGATTCATAAATTCGACATCTGATAAGATCTTAGCAAATTCCTTAGTAAGTGCCGCTCGTTACGAATGTCGTTTTTGCCTTCTGCCTTGCTCTTGGCGCCAGTACGGCTGTGGGTGGCAAAGAGAGAAGAGCGGCGGAGCGGGGTGAAAGAAAGATACGGGGATGGGATTTTGGAGGATAAGACATGAGTAATAAAGGTGTTCATACGGTGTCTGTGCAAAGCGCGATGTGCAAAAGACAGAATAGGAAGATGGCCGGCGTTACGGCGGCCCCGCCTTTCCTTGTTTGCAGGTTGAAGGATTTTAGAGCAGTAAAAGGGACAAGAATATAGAATACGCGTGTGAATAGAACTATGGCACTATAGAATAATACACTTTGCTGTTGTGTTTCCACTGCGGTGATTCCTGGGTATTCAGGGTATACAGGGTATTGAGGGTATTAGATCAGGCTATGCAGGCCAAGCAGTTCTGTCACCGTGGGAGTCATCAAGTCATCCTCCCAAGGCACAATTTTAGGCACCTTTCCTGACCCGTCATTGACGTTTTAGATGATGCGTCAGCAGAACGCGCCCATAAGGGTCTTGGCGTTAATTATACGGTGGATACGGTGAGATACGGGTGGGATTTCGTGCGAATCGGTGAATAGCGGTTGGTTGGCGGCCGGTCGGGTGTGGATTGGTGTGGATTGGCGTTTTGCACGGGGCAGATGCTGACCCGAATCTCCCTTAGTAACGTTAACTTGGGGCTGAGCAATGGCATGGTCACGTGATGGCTTCATATACAGTGGGGTCAACGACGGTATGACGCGGCGGGGTCAGGTACGCACCTTCCTTCTGTGCTTGCTGACAGGTCTTGACAGGTGGCTTCTCCGTATAAGAGCATAACATGCTGTATAGAGTAATTTCAAGCAAGCCACGTGGAAGACCCATGTACATTTGACGCGCGGATTTTTCCATTTTATGGCTGCCTGTTGCTATGTGACAGCGAGTTCTGACTGCTATCTAATCTACACAGCGTTATAAAATGAGAACAAGACCACGAATCGGATTCAACTCGGCCGACGTACGCCACATGGGACGCGGCCTTCGGATAGCAAATAATCTAATGGATGATGGGATGATGTGAATAAATTGGGTTTGCTTCGGAAAATAATTATGACGTGAGGAAGATTGTGAATAAAATTGTATCTGATAATTAAATATTCACGTTGAAAAATAAAATATATTACTTTTACGAGAATACGCTGCCCAGAGACTTATCTACCTTACCAATCTGCCAAACAACCACACATGGGATCATACAAAGCCTATCTAGACCAGGGCCTCGATCTGTGCCCAAAAATATACGTCCAAGAAGACCCAGAACCCCAAAAACGGCGCGCGGATTACCCTGAGTCGCCAGATGATGCTAGTGCACAGTTTGCTTACGAGAGAACAGCTTCCTCAAGTAACCCCGCGTATACCAGTCAAGACACAGAGTCTGCTCGCGACTATATAGCTTCCTCGAGCATCCCTACTCGTGCTAGTCAAGACACACGGTTTGCCCTCACGACTCCCTCAAGCAGCCGCACTCCTGCTAGTCAAGACATACGGTCCACCCCCGATATCTTCTCAGTTTCTTCAAGCAATCTTCCTCGCCCCAGTCAAGATACACAGTTTTCCCGCTCAACTCCCACCAACAACTCTATCCCCTCCAGTCAAGGCGGCCTGACAACTTCCTCTAACAACCGCACCCTACCTACCCCCCGCTCCAACTCCCTGCCATCCCACCCCTCCCATCTCCCAGATCCCCAGTCCTCACAAACCCACAGGCCGAAGTCCAAAGACTCCGAACCCTCACCACCACCCTTGCCACCACAGCCACACGACCCCTGTCCTCCCTGCGCCAAACGAATCTGGCCGAAGGTTATCCGCGCCCCACCGCCTGTTGAGCCTCCAAGCCCACGCGCACCGGGACTATGGACAAAAGTCCTCTGCTCGTTGTCCACAACGCCGCCTCCAACGTCTGACCTCACTGAGATTGAAGCCCCGCGTCGTCATGGGTTATTCTCAAGAAGAAGGAGATCATCCGTTCCTCTGGTAGATCTGCCACCGCCTCGGGACTTACAGCCAAGGGTGATAGCAAAGGAGCGTAGGCTATCCTCTCCTATTCTCGTGTCTGTGCGCAGTGAGACATGGCCTCCTAGACCCACCCGTCAAAAGTCGCACGATCCCCTATCCCCAAAGCATCCTGACCCAGACCTCCTGACCACTAGAGCCCCTTTTCCAGCCACTACAATCCCCTTTCCGCAGCGCCGCACCCGTTCTTCCTCTCAAAACGATCAAACTCCCATCCAAGATCCTCCCTCCCCCTCCACCCTCTATTCAACCCCCTATTCCGCCCAGCACCCCCCTAACCCCCCCAACCACTGTGACACCACCTCCCTCCTCTCCCTCCAAAGCCACCTAAACTACACCTTCACCTGTTCCACCCTCCCGTCCTCAGCCCTCACCCCCCCCACCCCCGGCCACTCCGGCAATGCACGGCTCTCCTACCTCGGCCGCCGCGCCATGGAGCTCGTGCTCTGGGAATCGTGCTACGCGCTGCGGCTCTCCGAGCGCGCGGCGCGGGAGGCCGTGGCGAGGGCGTTGGGGGTGGAGGCGCTGGTGGGGGCGGGGATGAGGTGTGGGTTGGGACGGTTTGTGGGGGGTGGGGAGGGGGATTTGGCGACGGAGGTGAGGAGGGGAGTTTTGGCGGTGGTGGGGGGGGTGTATTTGGATGGGGGGGTGGGGGAGGTGAGGAGGGTGATGGGGGGATTGGGGGTTGGTGTTGGGGAGGGGTAGGGGGGTGGGGGAGTTGGGTGTATGAGTATGAAGTATGCCGCTGTCTTGGTAGCTAATCCAATTTGTTTACACAGAATCTCGGAGTTAATAAGAGTGTGAGGTTCATTGGGCAGGCTGTGCCGGATTGTAGCATTGTGGAAAAATAAAACAAGTAAAATGGTGGGACAAATAAAACCTTAGTACCGACCAGTAAACTTACTCTCCTATTAGCCTTCACCATCCTTATTCACCGATTGGAGCTGATGGCAGCACAAAATGTTGTCGTGGTAGGGCCGTGATGGCATGTAGTCGAGGAGGAGGGTCGGGTGACTAAGTAATTACCTCAGCTGAAACTGTTATCCACCAATAATAACCACGGATTCTTGATAACTAATGCGTTACGTCAGCCTAAATGGATGACTCAGCTGGACAAGCCCCTTACAACTGACATCGGGGTCCAGAGACTCGAATCCATCGAGATATCCGCCAATTATCAAATGGCATCCGTAAATTGTAGGATTATAACAACCCCTGAATGCGCGTCGTCCCTCGTCGAGCTGACGCTGAGGGTGTTATCTCCCCCCGAAAAAACCCCCACCCCCAACCGCCCAGACGACAACACATCGTCAACATGAACGAAGGTGATCATCACACAACATGGTTGCATCCTCAAGAGTGATAGACAGATATGGAAATCGAAAGACCTCAAAAATCCTGAATTTCGCACTGGAAGCTTCCATATCAGCCCTGATATGCACCTGTACAGCATTTTACGCCTTGCAGGTGACAAGCGGCTTGCACCCTGTGCACGGACCACTCATAACCTCAAGATATCTCATATTTTTGGTCGTGATAAACTTTGAGTGCAGGAAGGCTCCCAAATCGATGTCCAAAATGGACACGAAAACGGGGTGGTAGCCAGGGCCGCAGGAGTCGCTTAGAGTCAGATATGTCGGGGGGGGGAGGCATTGTGGCTGTTCTGATAATTGGAATGTCGGCTTCTCATTGGTCAGTTGCACTCGCTTCGCCCGAATATCAGACTTCTCTTCCTCATAAGACCTGCTCTCCCCCCCTCTTCTCCAACTTCCTTCTTCCTTCCTCCTTTATCATACACTTCATCCATATCTCTCCATACTTTATCAATAAACCTTTTCCGAGTTTACCGGACACTTTTCGGGCCGTGGCACGTCTTTCGGAAGTGATAACTTTCGGTACCCTCCTCTGCACACTTGGTACCCTCGATCTGGTCACCCAGGCACCCAACCCCGCTCGTAGTATACCATTGCTGGTCATCATTTCATCAACCACTGTCCACCACAACGACTTAACATCAAAGTGCCATCACTTTTAAAATGTCTCCATCCAATATGAGCACTTCATCCAGCTCACAGTCGTCTAAGACGGCTGTCGGCTCCCCCAGAGCCCACTACCGCTCCTCACCCTCGCTTACGCCAGAGCTGGCCTACAAGGTTGCCGGCTGGCTCGAGACACAGCCACCCGTGTCTCCCTATCAGCCCATTGGCGTCGACAGACGTGGTGAGAAAGCATATTCCTCCACCTCGTCGTCGTCCGGCAAGAAAAGTGTCCACTGGACACCCGACGTCATTGACAACGAGAAGAAGCCTCGTCGTCGTCGTAGCACTAAGCGTTCGAGTGAGAAGTCCTCGTCGTCCAAGTCTCGCGTGCGGCAGTCTCTGCCAGTGGCTCCTGAGCCACCGAGGGCGCATGCCCCTCCGCCGACGCCGCGGTTCCACCGTCTGCCGACGCCGGACTCTTCGGATATTGAGTGTGAGGAGTTCTGCTACTGCTGCAGGGAGATTGTCGGGAGTAAGATGGAAGTCCAAAGTACGACATTTCCTCTTGCTCACGTTACTGCTTGCTGACTTTGACAGTGGCTGCTGCCAAGTCTCATATTGTGTCTGTCAAGCAGAAGACGCGTAGCAAACATTGAGAGAGTGGATTTTTGTAATGATGATGATGTGATGAAATGCGATAATGGCTCTTATGGCTTTTTTGGACGATTGCGCTGGTCGAACTGTCACACTTGTTGTTTTGCTTGGTTGTTGCACTTGCACTGATCACGGGATTGGGAACTCTCCTCGACGAGCTGGACTTCTCGCGTGGATGGGTAGGAGGACTTGAATATTCTGGCGTTTGGATCGATTTTGTATACCCCTCAGAGTCTTATAATGAATGGAAATATCTTGCAAATAATAGATATAAAAATATGACAGTAAACGTAGGAAACCACATGAAATCATACTCACCAGCTTGGTGCTGTGTGCCCATAGGAATTGGATGCTTGGCAGCACCAAAGCCTCAATCACCGAATATCGGGCCGGCCCCAAAAGATTTTATAAGTCCGACCGGGTATCAGGTAATAAATCTAGCCCCTGAACATGAATATATAATCATTTTAGAATCCAGGGCGTTGCGCGTCGAGTTTTCAGGGTTTGCCATTCAAGACATGTCGTTGAAAGAGCAGTTGTTGCTCATATCAATTAAGCGAGCCGGACGCGCGATGAGTCTAGCGCTCCCGAGCAACTATGGTACGTCTCATCAGATAAATTGGAACCTGAAATATAGGGCACAACTCGTTATCGCTTACTTACTCCGACGGAGCGGAGCGGACATGGGACTCCGCCATCGGTTCCCCTCCACCCCGCCATTTAAGAGCTCCATACAAGAACAAACAAACTTGCACTCAACAGCCAATTTAATACCATAATACCCAAATAAACCCGTACTTTACAATCACATCTTTCAAAATGTCTGGACAGGAGATCATCTACACCGATAAGGCCGCATTTCGTAAGCTCTCACTCTTATCTCTCTCGACATAACCTCAACCTCAGCCCACCCACGAACCTATCCAATCCCTTCAATTTCCCGAAATCCCGTCTTCCAACTGCCTCCATACAACTCCAAACCACGTACTAACTTTCTCCTAGCTGCGGGCCCTTACTCCCAAGCCATTAAGACCGGCACCACCATCTACTGTTCGGGCCAAATCCCCTGCACTGCCTCCGGCGAGATCTTTACCCTGGCCACCCACAACATCGGCCAGATGACCGAGCAGTGCATCACCAACCTGTCCAATGTCCTCGAGGCTGCCGGCTCATCCCTCAAGAAGGTCGTCAAGGTCAACGTGTTCATCACCACCATGGACAACTTTGCTGAGATGAACGGTACCTACGAGAAGTTCTTCTCGCACAAGCCGGCCAGGAGCTGTGTTGCTGTTAAGGAGCTCCCAAGGGGCGTTCCGGTTGAGATTGAGTGTATTGCCTTGGTTTAGGGGGGATACATTTTGAGGGGGGAAATGGGAAGGGAAAAAGGCATGGGGTTGGGGAATGGAAAACGGGAGATACTATAGATGTATAGAAATATGCCTCTGGCATGGATATTAAAGAAGCAAAGGTATCCATCCATGGCGAGTTTTACATGCTGCTGCGGGATAATTGGACCTTCGATGTGCAACTAGGTGCTTGCTGGTAGATCAACCCTCCATATATGGTCTCCGCCTGATGTACGACCTGGGTTAAGACTGAATATAGAAAACGAGTAAGCCACCATGCGGTTGGGGATTTCGGGTCGTGTCAAAACTCCACATCTCAAAACAATAGTCCTGAATCAAGTAATATCTCAAAAGCATGCGTGATGTCAAATTGTGCCCATTGATTTGTAGACGCTATGTGACTCATGCAAGAAAGCAACTCCAGCCAGGAACCCCGAAAGAAAGACACTTTACATGACGACACCGGAGTTGCTGGCAATACGCTGGGAAAATGTTAGCAGAGAATTTTTATATGGGAACAGAGGTTCGACGTACTGGCCACAACTCAGCTGCCTCCTTTCCGACTGGTCCTGTGATGGCTGATCCCTTCATCTCACCCTTGGGGTTGACGATCTGTGAATAAATAGTTAGCCTTCTGCCTTCGCAATGCTTTGTATCCCGGCAAAAATCCATCCTCATCTATCAACCAACTCCAACCGACCCCAACATCCCTCCTTCATCCATACAGCCAACAACACCAACACCGGGACAGGGCTGTACTCACAACACCGGCGTTATCCTCGAAGTAGAGGAAGACACCATCTGTGCGCTTCCATGGCTTCGACTGGCGGACAATGACCGCGGGCATGACCTTCTTCCTGAGCTCAGGCTTTCCCTTCTTGACGGTCGCCATGACCATGTCACCGACACCACCGGCCGGGAGACGGTTAAGACGTGCTCCGATACCCTTGACGGAGATGATGTACAGGTTACGAGCACCCGAGTTGTCGCAGCAGTTCATGACGGCGCCGCTGTAGTTGCGTTAGTACCTCTGTATCTTCCTTCACCACCAACCATCCAATCCGTCTCGGTATCGCAGTTCGATTCTGGGTCCGTCGCGGATGGGATTCGAGGGGGGGACGTACACTGGGAGACCGAGGGTCATCTTCAGCTTGCCACCTGGGGCACCACGACTGTAAAAACGGTCAGCCAACTCCATCCACCACACAAATCTTCGCGCATCCCCGGATCGGGCGCAAATCGCGGCGACTTCGTACACGCCGTGCTGGCGGGGGTGAGAGGGCACACATACGAGATCTTGGCCATTTTGTCGGAGGTTCTTTGAGACTGGTGGTGAGTTCAAAGGGTCGTGATGTGCTGCTTGGTCGTCGTGGTGAAGTTCTTTCGAGGTGCGGATTGGAGCGCGGATTAGAAAACCCTAATCTCTCGCTTACGGGGAACCACCACCACAACTTTCAAATTTCACGAACAATGTTATGTAAAGAGCTGCCAAACGTGTATTACAACTCGATGGTATTCTGGATCAGTTTTCAATTATTGCAAATGGTAGCTAAATTATCACTCATGAGAAAAGCCGTTGTTGTACTGGCTGTGAAGATAGAATTGGGTACATTTGATGCGGATGCAAAATAGTCTGTTGTGGCCTGAGGCATTCATTGTAAATTCGCAGAATCCGAAATGATTGCTAAGAAGGAACAAATCCACCTGACAGCTAGTTAGGTCGTGCAATGTCATTTGAGGAGCCTATGTATGTGAATATTGCCATAGGTATCTATTCTAGCAAGTACCAGCTAAGAATGGCGTCGAGAAAAATCATTTGAACTCGAAACTCCAGATTCCATAAAAAGCGGCCAACGAGGTTCCCCTACCCCTTTCATTACCATACGCCTGAAGCACCATTTTCAGATATACCGTGAAATGCATGAGCGCCGAAAACGCACGAACCCGCCCATGGAGTGTATAATGCTAAAATTTCCGCGCCAGTCCAGCGAAGCTATTCAAGCTTGGGTTCATGTGCCTTCAAGATTTGACTGAAGGCACAGACTGAACGACTCATGACTCGTCCATCTTGTCTGCCACTTCTGTTGCAACTTCATCTTTGACATCCTCAGCATCGCGTTCTTCTGCCGCTGCAGACCGCACATCATCCATTGCAGTTGGCGTGGGCTTTGTTTCTGATTCAGGCTCAGCTGGTGTAGGGGCTTCTACTGCGGCAGCAGCGGAAACGGGTGATATCGGAGGGGTCGCAACGGGTGCAGCAGCTACTTCAGCGGCAGCAGCTTCTGGTATCGGCTCATCGGGTGCCTTTGGTTCTATGATAGGTTTATCCATGTCCACATCACCCATCGAGTCTACCTGGGCTGGTGATTCGGGCCGTGATGCTATGTTTGAAGTTGATGCGCCAGTGTCGGCGAGTACTGAAAGCGCTGGGTTCAAAGATTTGCTTCGCATGACTTCCTCATTGACCTCCGCATTGGCCTCCGTCGCAACTGCTGTTGCTTCGTCGACTTCTGGTGCGACATCTGGGGTCTGGGCACCGCTTGCTGCTTCGGAATCCACAGCATTTGCGTTCTGGTAGTCCATGATATTCATGCGTTTCGGCACCCCGTTTTGTGGGCGGACGCCGTTGGCGTGTCCTGATTCTTCATCGTCGCTCTCATCCAACTCATCGTCTCTAGTGATAGCTTTGTCCCATCGGCGCTCGGTGTTACGGACATCCTTGTTTTCGTCCTCATCAAGGTCGTCGAGCTCGGCCTCTTCCTCTTCAGTCATGCCCCCCATGGGTTCTCTGGGGACGTCTTGCATCTGGACTGACGGCGCAAAGGTAGTCTTCTTCAAATTTTCGATGACCTGGATTTTGATCTTCTCAAGGTAGTCATTGGAGTTTGCGTTCTCCATATTCGACGAACGGACATCCAGCTCGTAGTCAGGTCCGTAGTACTCGTAATATTCGTTAAAAGGCAACACGGCGTTCATCTCTTCGCCGACAAGTAACCCGGTCTCGTAGGCCCAGGTACGTGCGACGTTTCTCATGGTATATCCACCTCCACCAAGGACCAGGGTGGGAAGGCCAAAGCTTTTGACGAATTTGACGCAATTGGCGTGACCCCTCATGCTCAGATTGAAGCATCCGAGACGGTCGCCCGATAACGAATCTCCACCACATTGTAAAACAACGGCCTCAGGCCTATAGTACTGCATGACTGCGGATATAACTGGCTCGAAGATCGACTTGTAGGAAGCGTCGTCAATGCCGTCGCGAAGAGGGAAGTTCACAGCGTAGTTTTTGCCCTGGCCGACACCGATATCGCGGAGCTCTCCAGTTCCAGGGAAGTACTCTCCGTATTTGTGGAAGGAGCAGGTCATGACGCGATCGGTAGTGTAAAAGGCTTCTTCGACACCATCACCGTGGTGGACATCGATATCGATGTAGAGAACTCGCGACTTGAAGCGCAGGAGCTCGATGATTCCGAGGACAATGTCTGCATGGGTTAGAAATGAATATAGGGGGGTTATGCGACAATCTCACCATTGATGTAGCAGAAACCACTGGCCTCACTCTTCTTGGCGTGATGAAGTCCACCAGCCCAGTTGACCGCGATGTCGCATTTGCCTCGGTTGAGGCGCGCAGCACCCTCCATGCTGCCACCGGCGGAGATACCACAGAACTCGAAGAGGCCATCAAAGACGGGGCAATCGTCGCCGACGTTGAACTTGCCTTGCTCTTTCATGAAGGCGTCCATGTTGTCTGGCGTGACCTTCTGGAGGAAGTCGACATACTCGTCTGTATGAAACTGGGTCATTTCATGCTTTGTAGCTGGTTTGGCTCGCTGAATGCGCGTATTAGTAAATGCAGATCAGACAAGCGCGTTGAAATGGAATGCGCAGATGCTGGGTGAGGTGAAAGGGCAGCATGGTCCAAGGGTGACCGGGTGCAGGCGACTTACATATATCTCCATCTTCTTGTACGTCCCATAGTTCATGATCAGGCTGTGGGCCAACCTTATGCGATGAGGCTTCATGGGATGGCCTGCGACATATGCATAGTTTCCGACATCTGAATCGTAGAAGTACGCGACCTTCTTCTTCGACCCCCCTCCATTGGTGGAGGGAGGGTCGATTGGAGCGAAGCCCACCATGGTCCTGCTATCTTGCGTCCAGTGGTTTAAGTAGCCCGAGTGAAAGAGGTCTTTGATGTTCAAATTCGGTAATAATCAAGAATTGAGGTGGCGGACACAATCAGGACGTTTGTGCGTAGATTGGTAGAATGGTAGAATAGTAGAATAGTAGAAACGAAGCTTGGGTTTGTAAAGATGAAAGAGGACGGGGCGGCATTCGGGGTGGCACACGGAATACTAGACTACTGATGGTCCGGGCCCGCTTTAGTTCTGGTTCGGTCGTCCTTTTGACACCACCTACACTTTCACTGTATTGGCTCTCTTTGAAGTGAAGGTAATAAATATAAGAAGAATATAAGACGGTCTGAATAAGAATAACCCCTAACAAAGTATTTCCCACTATTTGAATAATAGGATCGTCAAAGCTGTAAATATGTGAATATATGCCAGTTCCACAGCCCTGCCGTGAATATAGAGATCACGTAGCTTACGGCGTTTGGCGGCAAGGGTGGCCAAGGAACCTGACCACGACAGATTCTCAGCCTTGCGCTACTACACGTGACAGGGCGGTGGATTACACAGCGAACGACCCAACAGCCTAGCCTTCGCGTCCCAAGCTGCCTTGTAGCTCTGTTCTGCGACCACAGCTTACAATAACTTTCTATATCACCACCCTACCCTCACCATCAACGAAACCCACAGAATCTCACATCATACCCCTCAATCTGACATCCCCAGACACATACCGGAGATATGGACAGCAGGTTAAACCGCATGCTGGCGACAGCCGGCGGGATGGGAGGAGGAGCAGCACCGGGCTCTGTAAGTACACCATCGCACGAGACAGTCAACATGTAGAGATCTTACTACGAATACATCAACGAAAGCTGTCAAGTATGGAACAAGCACTAATACACGATGGCTAGGATAACACGAGCTTGATTGATAACTCCGAGACCGTCTACATTTCCTCGCTCGCCCTTCTGAAGATGTTACGGCATGGTCGCGCAGGTGTCCCCATGGAAGTCATGGGCTTGATGCTGGGAGAGTTTGTCGATGACTTCACAGTTCGCGTGGTGGATGTGTTTGCGATGCCCCAAAGCGGAACGGGTGTCAGTGTCGAGGCCGTCGATCCAGTGTTCCAGACAAAGATGATGGATATGCTGAGGCAAACCGGGCGGTTCGTCCATCTCACTCCAAACTGCCACAACAATCAACTGACTTGAGTATCTAGACCGGAAACCGTAGTAGGCTGGTACCATTCCCATCCCGGTTTTGGCTGCTGGCTCTCGTCCGTCGATGTCAACACACAGCAATCCTTCGAGCAGCTCAACCCCCGCGCCGTCGCCGTTGTCGTTGACCCCATCCAATCCGTCAAGGGCAAGGTCGTGATCGATGCCTTCCGCCTCATCAACCCACAATCCCTGATCCACGGCCAGGAGCCCCGCCAATCGACATCCAACTTGGGCCACCTCAACAAGCCCTCCATCCAAGCCCTCATCCACGGCCTGAACAGGCATTACTACAGCATCGCGATCGCCTACCGCAAGACGGCCCTGGAGGAGAACATGCTGATGAACCTGCACAAGCACGTCTGGACCGAGGGACTGCAAATGGACGATTTCCGCGTTGAGGGCAAGAAGAACAACGACCGTTTACAGCGCCTGGTGGGATTGTCGGAGGGCTATGAGAAGAGGGTCAAGGAGGAGACGGAGTTGACAAAGGACCAGCTGAAGACGCGATACGTCGGAAAGCAGGACCCGAAGAAGCATCTCGAGGATGTGGGACAGCAGCTTATTGAGGACAACATCGTGTCCGTGAGCAGACAGATGATCGATAAGGAGGCGAGTGGGCCGGCTAAGGAGAAGACGGCGAATGGGGAGAAGATGGATGAGGATCTGTGAGGTGGAGAGTGAGGGGTTCACCTCTTGTAATGTACTATTCCTGGCGTTTGGGATCCTCTAGCTAGCATAATAGAGAAGCAGGTCTGCATGGGCACGTTTATCGCACTGTATTCCGTCCAGCAGTGCGTTCATGAGTCCAAGTTACTGACGTGCAGTTTATATGAGCGTAAACTTGCGCGACAGGGCGTAGACTGCATGTGTATGACTATGCAACTAAAGTGCCGATAGAGAAAGTCATCAGGACCACATATGCCAACGTTTCGCAACTTTGCTTGGGAGGGAACCAAAGAAACTGTTTTATCAAGCTTGGCCTCCGAAACCATATCAAGTCCAGACAGTTGCCAGCGAAAACATCAGCATGCGTTGCAGAGATCCACAGAGCGCATTAAGGGAACCAAAGAAACTGTTTTATCAAGCTTGGCCTCCGAAACCATATCAAGAACCACGGAGTACCTAATGGATGCAGCGGAACAGCCATCAAGGAAGAGAAAGAGACTGGAGTGAATAAGATATTGTTGGTAGGGGGGGGGGCATTCATAGGCATTGCACACAGTTGGCTACCGGATAGGCTCTGTGGAGAAGAAATAACTGCTAATCGAACACAGCAAGGAGAATATTAGACAATGGCATTTTCTAATGACGACGTGCAACGCAGCGGCTGCGTCAATTTAGCCGCCCATAGCGGGACTGGGTGACTCAAAGACCAACTTAGACTGATCATGATAGCAACACTGTGGCAGAACTGTGGCAGCACTGTGACAGTGACAGCACCAGCAGCACGATGACAAAAGTGGAATGGCAATAGAAACAGGGGTCGTCGTATCAGTTCCCCCGTGGGCGATTATTCTGGCCATGGGTTGTTATGGGATGTTGGAGTTTTTTACACGAGTCACTCTTTGTTCATTTTTAGTTTTTCATGTGCCTTACGCCGTGATGGGCCAACCCGATAACCTTTATAGGATGGATGAAGCTGTTACTATCGGCCCAGTTAACGGCACTATTGCCATGTCGACTCATGCCGTGAATTTCCGCTGCCCGGAGAAGAATGGTTACTGGAAGGACTGTGGAATCCTTGGGCCTCGGTGGTAGGGGCTCAGGGGAGTGATGTTCGCCATGGCCGTGGCCGTAAACTTGCCAATCCGCAGTAAGAGATGGGGGAACTGAGATACAGAGACCAAGACGCTGGGATGGAGTAATGTGAAGAAGAAACCGACGATAAGCCTTGTGAAAGGAGATCTAGCCGCAATGAGTTTGGAGCCTGACAGTCAGAGGCAGAGGGAGGAGGTGGAAAAGAACGGAGGGACAGGAAACGTGGAACTAGCCTTGAAAAGGGAGTGTCTGGACCACAGGCCACATACCAGCGACGATAGGGAAATTTAATTCATAACTCTAGATGTCTTGGGGCCATTAAACTAAAAATAGATTGGCATCTGTCGAAAAATATTGAGGTGGGTAGATAGAGTGATAGTAGTATTAAATGGCTGACAATACTATACGGCAATACGAGGAGTCACGGTGAGAACTTTATATTTTCATAAATATATTGAGATAATAACTCCGCCAAAAATGACCCCCAAAGAAATTCAGCGCAGCCCGAACGCCATTCTACACCAGTAGTGATCCCATCTTATCATAAATATATACAACCATATATCCGATGGATATAATATATACAACACAGACACTCTCCCATAGAGACTGTACTTCAAACTTCTTTCTCGCACCTAATTCTTCTCCACAATCTCTGTGGGGGTCGGTTGCCTTGATTGCTCATCCCGATAATCCTCCATATCCTTCAGCGTCGCAACAGCATGTCCCTCAGGCAGCATGTTAAGCTCATCCTCCTCTGCATCCAAGCTCCTGAACTGCCACCAGAACATGGCTCCTCCAAAGAAACTCAGCACAGCCATAACGCCGTAATTCCACACCAGATGTGGGTCCTCGCTGAGAGGGTTCAGCGCCTCGCAGATTGCCGCCGAGATGGCATTGGTGAACAGTGCTACGGCCTGCACGAGGGAACGCATGTTGCGCGGAGCCTTGCTGAAGGCGTACTCGAGCGATGTGATGGAGGCCAGGATCTCAGAGATGGCAATGAGGACGTAGGCACCCGTCTGGGCCCAAACGTTGATGGTGGCTGGGAGTGGGGCGCCGCTATCAGTGTAGCAGGTGTTGGCGCTGTAGCCACAGGGAGAGCGCTGGTAGATGTAGTGTTGGAGGACGGCGGACCAGATCATGGCGGCCGTGCCAAAGAAGAACCCGGCCGTGATCTTCTTGATGGGCGTGAAGCGGATACCAGCTTTGCGGAGAGCGGGGTAGAGGAGCTGGTCACAGAGCGGGATGAGGATGACGAGGGCGAGTGGGTCGAGGTTGGTAAGGATATCCGAGGGCAGGCCGTGAAGCTGCATCGTCCCGGCTTGGGTGGTCAGATTGTTGATGATTTGGTTGTACGTGATCCAGTATAGGGGGTACCACGCAAAGACGGCACAGGCAGCAAATCCACGACGAACTTCGTCTACCCATTGATCGTCGAAGGTCATCCAAGAAGGTCGATTCTCAGGGGCGATAGCGGATGGCTTGACGGACGCCCAGAAAGTCCCGTCGTGCATGAGCTTCCATGTCCTCACGGGGTTGATACTCCAGCGGCCCCTCTGGGCGAGCACAAGAATCTTGAAAGCCTTCGAGACAACGGATCCCTCAGGTTTGGCCTGGCTGTAGCGTTTGCGACCCCAAAACATTATACCTGGGGTAAGGAGGAATATGAGGGTTGGGAGGAGGAACGCAAGCCAGAAGCCGACGTACTTCTCAGCGTAGACCATGGAGATCTGGCCGATGAGGGAGCCGATATTAATGAAGAGGTAGAAGTAATGGTAGATGCGTGACTGGGTAATCGTAGGGTCTGTAATGACACGTTCACCGGAAGGCAGCGTCTTGACGATGAGCGTCGTTACCGGAATTTGTTCCACGATGAGGGTTGAGATGTTAGGTTTGAATCCACCGGTGCCGAGGCCCATGATGATTATACCAGTCATGAAGGTTCCCATAGCCGCATTTGTGTTAGTAATAACGGTTGGCACCGCTGAGACGACCAGGATGATGTGCCCGATGATAGCAATGCCGATGGAGACACAAATGGCCTTGTAGCGACCCCAGTGCTCGTCGGCCATATATGCACCGAGCAATGGAGTTGTGTAAATCCAAAGTGCATTGAATGTATTTATACCATTGGCAGTTGCAGTCCCTTTTCCTAAAGCTCCGGAAATTCCTTGATCAGAGGGGCCGCCGGCTCCTGTTTTGGGGTTGGAGCCGGGGAGGCTTCCGTTGGGAAGTGGACGGTTGATGAAGTTGGAAACTGGGGATTGTAAGCCTTTGAGCAATGGAAATAGGCGAGCCGGAAGGAACGGATATACATACAGACAACTTGTGTTCCGTAATAACTAAAGCGTTCACATAATTCCACAAATGCAACGGTGTAGACGGTCCAGGGGATAGGGGCAGAGACTCTCCTCAGAGCGTTCTCTCCCTCGAGCTCATCTTCCGTCGGAAGGCCCTCGTACACTTCCACTTCGCCCTCGGCTCTATCCACGTCTTCATGCCCGAGTGGCGGCTTCTCATCAATCGGCTTCAAGGCGTTTGGCTCGGCGGCCAGCGTACCAGCTTGATAATCGATGTCCGCGGGCATGACGGCTGGTTTCAATGAAAGCTGTCTTCGGGAGAGAGACAGTGAAGAAAATACTTGGGAAATCGACAGGAAGTGTGGGGAGACTTGGGGCTATATACTGGAGCAACCATATTATGGACCCCATTTAGCGACGGTATGAGATATCATCCACCTACCTATAGTGTTATCTGCGGAGAGAGCGACGCTTGCCTCGGTGCCACGGAACTGATGGAGGGCGGCAGGATTCCAGCAAGATATCGGAGCCTTATTGGCTATGCTTGACTTTTTTTCGACGGCGGTGGCCACATTTCTCGGGGAGGAACGTAGTAGTTTAGTGACACTAGGTATGTCCGGTGGCGACGATCTTGAATTCTTCGCGGAACACAGATACATGACCGGTGTAGGTATCTTACTGAATTCCACTGCGTTTGTAGTACATAGAGTGTAGTACGGCATAAATCTAAGGGTAAGGGTTTATGCCGCCCCAATGTGGATATAGGGACACGAGAAAGTTCTCATTTTAGGGTGAGAAATAAAAAATAGTAGTGCATCGCGTGTACCTCGCTAATCTCCACTTGCCACGCTACGCCCATGCCGAATCGTCGTTGCCGAAGTACCATCGATGAAAATCCCCAACCAGATCTTTCTCCTCCCATCATTGGTCACCGAGGTCTCGAAACCAGACTTCTTGCCGAATTACAGTCTCTACCACCGGAAGTCCTGTAACGCCAAACGATGGCACTGGTTACTCCTCAAATCCCCGAAAATATCGCCACTTTACTATAAGACGCTAGACCCCGTAGCGCGCCCAACGCCGAGCCATTACCGCATACAAAATAAATCAAGCTTCTGGAAGCAAATACCGGCAACTATTTCGGCGCCTTAGCGCCGGTACAACTTACTGTCTCCATAAAGATAATATGAATCTCTGGACAGCCCGATGAAAGCCGTCAATCCTCCCCAGATGTCCACCACGGGCCTGCCGTTTCCTGGAGAAACTCCATTGTGGACCTGGGGAACCTCTGGAGGATCTGTCTGGAGGATCTGCTGCATGGAGAACCTATCTAGAGACCCTGTCGTTTTTGAACGTAGGCTGTGTGGAAAGGATCAGGTGAGCGAGTGATAATCCTTCTGTACCACCTTCCCACTCCCTCATTATATTCAGCTCCTCCACGATCAATAATGAGACACCAACGGCGTAAATTTCAAGAGAGGACAAGCTGTAAGCGTCAGCTCTGAACCCAAGCACGTGTTACAGGAGTATTAAAGCACAATTACCCCAGGACAGCCAATGATCGTCAGTAAGCCGATTATTGCCGGCCTCCTTTTACGTATAGTGCACCTCCACAGCCCCTATCCCCACATATCACCCCGGATGCCCCTCCCCCGGGCCCAGAATCACGCGGAGTAGTTCCTAAACCGCGGTCCATAATGCGGAGGAGAAGGGGAGTGAGTATATTGCTCTGATGCAGAATATCTGGTGAAATTACGTCTTAAATACTTGCTGCGGTGACGTGGCTTACCCAGTAAGTGTTTCTTCTTCTTCTCCATATCCGCGGATTGATGGGCCGCTATAATGCATGCAATTATAAACCAGACGCTTTGGGCGAGTGAGCCTCTGTTAGTCAATTCATTTCCCTAAAAGTTAAGAGCCGTGAAACCTCAACAGAAGGATTAAGCCGGCTAGAAGGATTTAGATCCCAGCCCTGTTCACTTGGATTTCATAGCTACGAAAACAGTATGCAAGATTACTGGACATAACGATCCACATCCCAGTCCCGAAGGAATTCATATGTCGGGTTTCACCACATTTCCGAGAAGAGCGAACTTTGAAGCTGCTGAGGAGCAATATATAGCTGTTTCCTAGCTCTTGGGATCTTTGACAATGGTACAAAACCAACGGCCAAGCCTCCATCTCGCCAGCTCGTGTGCATCATTGAAGAAGTAGGATTCGGTAAGACGAAAGGGTTGCCATCCTTCAAAATATAATTGCCACCTTGTCTGATACTATACCGCGGCCATCATCTGTAAGAGCCTTGTCCGACACCAAGAAGGTGTCATCAGCAGCACCAGTCCGGCAGAATAAATACAATGGTGACAGTAGCAATAACGACAACAGAAACTAACGACAACAGTAACACCGCGACAACACTGAATCTGCTCCTGGTGATGCGATGTATGACGCAACTTACTCGTACAAAATAACGTGCCACAAAAATACGAGAACAGCAGCGGACAGACCCATCGATGTGAGCCCGGCATCAGTTTGGCCCGTAGTTCAATGTGAAGACCGAAAAGTCCCATGACATATATATTTGAGAGTAGATGGCGGAAAAGGATAGGATCGAGGCAGAGGGTCAACATGGTTATACTAATGGTTCGGGCCATGACCGTTCTTTTTTAATGACAAGCAGTAGGATGACAGAAAACAAGGAACGAAAGTTGTAGATATATATCCTCGGCTCAGTGAAGGCATCAAGGCACAGCCACTCATAATAGCAATCGAAAAAGAAGGACCGCAGCTCAGAAACAGATGCACTTCATGGCATCCTCGAGAGAGCAGCACCTGTAGCTGGCTTTACCCACTTCTGAACCTGCCTGGAGACTGTGGTAATATTAGGGAGGTCATCCTCCGTGGTTGGGACAGGAATATTAGGAATATCGTATCTATCGAATCCCTGGTGTTTACTTGCTCCGTGCCTCACTCCACCTATTCGTAATAAAAATACCTATTTTCTTACCTTGGCTTGAGAGGGTGTTTGCCTCACACCACATTGCCTTGACTGGTCGTGAATAATAAAACGGCCTTGGTTGGGAGCAGTCGGAAAGGCCAGTCCTATCCGAAGATCATCTGGGCGTATTTTTTAGAATCATATATATTCCAGGGCAGGAACTCCCATCTGGATATGTAGGGACAATCTGTCATAGCCCAGTGCCACCACGATCAAGGATCGCGCCCAAAGAGAGATCGTCCTTGCAGCGTTCGGAAGCTCAGGGTGATACCATGGTGACTTGAGCCCGAGAAGTTGGTATTAAGAATTGCGAGGTTGTACGGCGGCAAGGAGTCTGGTGGTGGTAAGCTGTGCCGGCAGCGATAAGTCTGGCGGGGATGTGACAGTAGCGAGACGCCGAATAGTAGTAAATGCAGTGGCAGGGTGCTAGCTGATAAGCTTTCCCTTGATAGTTGTTCTCGTTCTACATGTGGCTCCATGTCGTTTTCGTGGAGCTTGCCTTTGACTTTGTCCAAGAGTGTCTCCAAACGAACCACTACTTATAAGGGGCCATATGCAATATCTTAGCTCGTCTGATATACAAAGTATGCGAAAATTAAATGAGACTTATATTCTAGTTCTTAAATGTTACCGTCTTTGTCTGCACCCACTCCTCCAACCCTCCGCTCCCAAACCGTCCATATCCAGAGCTCTTCCAGCCTCCATGCGGCAGCGCTGATTCATCATGCACAGTCATACCATTGATATGCACAGCACCACTCTCAATGCCCCTCGCGAACCTCAGCCCAGTCCGCAGATCTTCCGTGAACACCGCCGCCGAGAGCCCATACTCGGTATCATTTGCGATACGCAGCGCCTCCTCTTCAGTGTCCACCTCAATCACGCTGACGGTTGGTCCAAACGACTCAGTCTTGTACAGGTCCATCTCCTCCGTCACGCCCGAAAGCACTATGGGCCCCATCTTCGCTCCCTCCTCTCCGCCCAACGCACCAACCAAAACCTCCGCCCCCTTAGCCACGGCATCCTTCACAAGCCTCACATTCTTCTCCACCCCCATCCTATTAACCAAGCATCCAACCCCAAACATCTGCCCCACCTTCACCTTCAGCGTCTCCCCAAACGCCTTCGCCACGCTACGATGCACCAATATCTTCTCGGTGCTCATACAAATCTGTCCAACGTGTATGAACGCGCCCTTCGCGCACTCCGTAGCCGCCAACTCTAGATCCGCATCACTCCATACGATTGCCGGTGCCTTTCCACCCAGCTCCAACAGCACGGGCTTGAGGGCGCGCCCGGCCGCCTCAGCGATGATGCGGCCCACGGCAGTGGAGCCCGTGAAGTTGATCTTGCGAATACGCGGGTCGGTGATGAGTGCTTGTGTGACTGCGGGTGCGGAGGCTGTGTCGTGGGTGAATGAATTGAGGACGCCGGCGGGAAGGCCTGCAGCGTGGAAGGACGAGACGATGGCCCATGTGCAGCCGGGGGAGATCTCGGGGGCTTTGAGGATGGCGGTGTTGCCTGCTGCGAGGGCGTAGGCGACGGCGCGGATACCGAGGATATAAGGGGCGTTCCTGGGGCGGGGTTAGTGGCTGAGAAGAAGAGGGGCGGTGTACCAATGGTGGGGGGAAGACATTGAGAAAAGGGGGGGTTTACCAGGGGGCAATGGCGAGGATAACGCCGTATGGCTCTTTATATATGATTGCGCTCGTTCCTGGGTCGGAGGTCGTTGGGAAATCGCCCTTTATGCTCGAGATACGGCCTGCCACATCTACCAGCAAATCCGCGGCGAGGTTGATGTTGAAGCCCGCCCAGCCCGCTTCCGCGCCAGTCTCCTCGACCATGTATTTCGTGAGCTCTTCGGCTCGGCTCTTGAAGATTTCGGCGGTCTTGAGGAAGATGTCGCGTTTTGAGGCCGGGGGGAGGTCGCGCCATGCGGGAAAGGCGGCCTGGGCCGCTGTGACGGCGGAGAGAGCGTCGGCGACAGTGGCGGACGCAGAGCGGTGGACGAGTGTGTTCGTGGAGGGGGAGTGGACGTCAAAAGTCGAAGAAAGGTGGAGCTCGGCGCCGTTGATGTAGGCGGGGACTGTGTGGATTACTCCAGAGGTGCCCGTGGCGGCATTGGGGCTTTGGTCGGAGGAGGACATAGTGGCGGTGTAGTGTTGGTAGGGCGCTGTGGGCGCTGGATTGAACGAGGATGATTAAGAGAGGGGGTGGGATCAAAAGGTGGGGGAACAGAGGATATAAAGAAAGAACTTAAGGTAGGAGCTTAAGATGGAGTTTAGGTAAATAAATGCGGGGAGCGGTAAGGGAAGTAAATGAACGGACTCCCCTTTCGGCAGTTCTATGGTATCATGGCCACGAAATGTGAACTATCCATTGGCCACGTGAGCCACCATCAGTCTCAGCCAGAGCCGTCGGCTGCAACGCATTTGAAAATGATTATAGGGCGCGCGGTGAGATCGGCGTCGACGAGGGGACGGGACAGGGAGGGGTACGTTGAGGAGGATGGAATGCCAAGATATGTCCACACTCTCTGGTTGACCTCGGGAGTTAGCATCGGAGATTGTAACGGGGCGGAGGAAGGGTGCTTCCGTGGTGGAACACTGATAAGTAGAGTATATGTATCATGGATGTTGATATACTAAACTTCGCACAGGTGAGAAATGCATTGCATGGGTATTGCATGTGTTTACATGTCGCGCATATATATAATGTAACCACCAAAAGGAAGGAATATGAGAAGAGAAGAGAGGAAGAAGATAAAGTTCTTATAAGGGATGCAGTCTACCTCGTATATATCTTAGTCAGTTAGGAAGCTATGATTATGTAAGCACCACCGGACAGTTTGGTAAGTTACGAAGTTATGGTATCACTTTGGTAAAAAACAGTTTGGGTAGGCTATAAAGTTACGATATTACTCTGGTAAAGCCAGTTTGGGTAAGTTACGAAAGTTACGGTATCTCTTTGGTAATAAACGTGATAACAGTCTGAGAAGCTACGAGGTTATGGTATCACTTTGGCAGCGGCAGCGGCAGCCGCCATACATTTCTCCGAGAACGCGTCATAGTACACCGCGTTAGGGGCCGGCTACGCGGTTGAAACAATAAGTGGCATGGTTCTCAGCACATTTCGGGTAGTTCTTAAGATATAGAATCTCTCTCTTTAGTTTCATTTATTTGTAGCTGGTCTATTAATTATGGCCTTGAGTAACTGAACACCCTTATATGTATTTCAGGTGCTATAATCACTATTATCACCTACAGCCACTCTTCAGACCTTCGAGGGGCACGAATATTTAATGGTGAACCGTGCCGTTTGTATTCAACCGCGTACCGGCGAACCCCAACCCCCCCCCGTTTCACTCCATCCTTCCCCTCTCCTGTAAATTACTACGACTCAATAGACCATTACCACGACTTAATAGACCATTACCACCGAAATCTCCGCAATAGCAATATCAATAGCAACAATGGCTGCTCTCACCCCCAACTCCGCCCGCGTCCTCCAGACCATCGGCCTAACAACCACTGCCATCCTCGCCGGCGCCTCCGCCTCCTTCTCAATATATACCGTCCCACGTCTACTCGAGTCCCCCACACCTCTCCTCCTGAAGCAATTCAAGCATATGTTTGCCGCAGGCCACGACACCATCCCAGCCGGCACGATCGTCGCTGCCACGTCGCTCCTCTACCTTGCCTACGATAGCCGCGCCGCCGGCTCTCCGGCATGGCGCGGGTATGCTACTGCCGCGGTGCTGGCCCTGGGGATTGTTCCGTACACGCTGGCTGTGATGATGGGCACGAACAAGGTGTTACTGGACAGGGCGGAGGAAGAGGAGGAGAAGGTGGAGGCTCAGGCGGCATCGGTGAAGCAGCTGCTGGATCAGTGGGCGACGATGAACTTGGGGAGGTCGGTGCTGTTGGCTTCTGCGGCGGTGACGGCGGCCTGGACGGCGCTGGGTAAGGGGCTGTGAAGAGGTTACAAATGGATCAGCGGATAGTGACGGGATATAGTGTAGGGTTGCGCGCCGGAAAATACAAGTCTTCGCTTCGGTGTTGGGGATTCCGGAGTTTATGGACGAATGGCTGGACGAGGGACTCTCCTAGACCAATGATGAAGGGTTAGTGACTAGGCCGCGAATTTCCAGTAGCACAGTGTAGCTATAGATGACGAGAAGTAGGGGGTTACGTGGTTGAAACAATAAATGGCATGGTTCTCAGTACATTTCGGGTAGTTCTCAGGCATAGAATCTCTCTCTTCAGATCCATTTGTTAGCAGCTGGTATATTAATTATAGCCCTAAGTAACTGAATACCCTTACTTGTATTTTAAGTGCTGTGATCACTATTGGCACTTATGGCCACTCTTTAGACCATTGAGGGGGATAAGTATTTGATAGTAAACCGTGCCGCTTTTTTATCCAACCGGAAGTCCCCCTCGACCGTTGGTCGCTGAGTCTCCGTATGCATTTTTGCTATTGCATGGGAGCTCCCAGGGCAATGACCAAGATGGAGGCGTATGTGGGCACTACTGGCGAGTATCTGGGGGCTCCAAACATGGTGAAGTAACAAGTAATGTCTCTGTCCGTTCCCTACGTCTGCACTTCAACCGCCTCACTCTCGAAATGTCTACTCGCAATAGAATCTCTCATCGAATACTTGCCATTTTCGTCTTCCTCCATCCAGACAGCCATCCAATGCCCCTCCGTTTTCACACTGTACTTCTTCCCCTTTTTCACCAGCACTTCCGGATCCCCGATCTCCACCTCTTTACTCACGCTCTCCCTTGCCTTGATTAATATCAGGTTATCCGATTCCTCCCCCTTTTGCAGGACGAAAGTGTCATCTTCAGGAAACAAATAATCGATCATAAGCCCCATATCCGGCACCGCGGTGCCCCAACACAGGTCCGTAACCTTGAAGATCCCCATAGCCGGCGCGCCATGCACAAACGGCGTCCACCATTTTAGGATGACAAGAGTAACATCGCCGGTGTTGGTCAACGTAACGTTGACGCAAAATGATGGTTTCGCATCTGCCGAGGCACCCTGGGGAGACGCGAGCGGTCTCAGCGATACGGTGATGGGGAGCGCAGATATGTCGTTGGCGTGGAGAAGGGCCATTGAGATGGGGGCCATGCTGAGTAGGTGGGTTGCTGACACGCATAGGGCTACGATGCCGAGGAAGACGAGGAAGGAGATACTACCGCGAATCAGGCGGGCTCGACCCGAGCGCAGGCTGATGCCGTTTTTGTTGGTTTGTGAGTTGGCGCTGGGGATCAAGGAAATGGGCTCGACCTTGTGCTCTTCCATCGTTGGAGCGTTTGGCACGTGTTTGCTACAAACGCAGGAGAGAGGTTGGTGCGGGACTGGACTGGAGATGAGTAAAGTTGAAGTAGATGCGGTTAAGTGCACCCCTTCATTCTACCCTATTACCCATATAATACCATGTATATGAGGAGATGATATGGTCGTGGAACCTCAGAGTCGCAATATTGTCTCTCAGGATACTTTTGATAATTCGTACGGGCAATCTTCGACGACTTGCCCAAGTAGCCGGCCAGCATCGAACATCCAACAACTTACTTTACTGTACCCGCTTGCCCGCGTTGTTTCATCCGATCAGCATTGTAACCTAGCCCCATGCACCCTTAGAGGCTATATAACGACCTATACCCAAAGTGTCGTCGCGGTCTAGAGCCAACCAAATGCAACCCAGGGTAATTGACGGCATTTGTTTTCTCTGGCCAGTCTTAATGAAATGGCAAATCCAAGCCTTGGAATTATCCAGTGACAGTAGCGGCAAGATCACAAAGAGAAGAGGAATTGTGAGATTATGGATTGTGGCGTTCCGATTCATAACCCGTTTGCCGAATTACGTGGCACTGACTTTATTGCAACGTCCTGGCTAAACTCATCTATTGACAAGGGTTCTTCCACTGTCATTAGTAGGTAAGCTGCTGTAAGTACCATGGCTTTATCTGTACAGCTATTTTGAAAAATTCCACATAGACAAATTAACTGCATATCTGCACCGCTGAGGCCGCATCCGTTAGCAAACTGATACAGCAATCCTTCCATTGCTCATCATCCTAAGACGCCTAGGTCGCGGAGACCCGGTATATTAGCCCCAAGAGACCAATCACGAAGCTCTAGGCGCATATATTTAAAGTCGCAGTGCCACAATGCTCAGATGAACGCCAGGCATGTGTTGCCGTCGTCGCCATCCCATCTGGGAACCTTGCTTCATGGGCCCACCTATCCCCGATTCCGAATCTGATGGGTTATATCCGGATATGAACCCCTCCTGGGACATTATCCCAAACGGAACTTGATTGCTTCAGCGGATCTCGATTCCATGTGATCCTTCCATTCCTAGATTGATAGCGTACCTGCATGGCCAAGGTCCATTGTGCGAGCGCAGCATGCAGTTAGCATCGGAGGATTAGGGATGTTCGGCGCGCATCTAATTGTACCTGCCTATAACGGGCGCTCGGCTGGCACTGTGTAGTATTAGGATCGTGGCCTATTTTATATTTGTTTCATCCAAATGCATCCAACAGCATAGCTCCACGGCCCGGCATATATGGCTTCGGCGCTTCTATTCATTTACCAGAGGCTTTGATAAACACGAGCAGCTACCGTGCGTTTGCACATTTTTGTAATGGATATCTATAAAGTGCCCTGCGCACCCACATCATGGAGCCTCTGTCGTCGCATCCCACCTGCCCCGCTATAGCTGTTGCAGATCTCTTCGAGGCCTCATGATGCTTGCCCTGGCCCAACTCTCGCTGGCCCTTGCCGTCCTCTCAACCGTCACAGCCTCCCCTCTAAGCCGGCGCAATAATGCCGTGGAGTCTCCTCTTGATGTGACAATCGTCCCCATCGGAAACGCTGTCTTCAGCGCCAAAGTTACCAATACTGGCTTATCGGACCTAAACCTCTTCGCATACGGCACCCTCTTCGATTCCTCCCCCGTCGAGAAGCTGAACATCTACACCGTATCTGGCGCAAGCGCAGAGAGCTCAGAATACGTCCACGCCAGCCGCATCCCCTTCACCGGCATCCTTCGCACTATCGTGCGAACCAACCTCAGCGCTGAGGCTTTCATCCCCCTCGCCGCCGGCGCCACCTACGAGACCACCATCGACGCCGCCAGCGTCCACGACTTTGACAGCGAGACCTACGCTTTCGTTGCTGAGGGTGCCATCCCCTACGGCCCCATCGGAACCACGGACTTTCCCACTCTAGCCCACCCCTACCGCTCCAATCTCGTCACCATTCCCGTCGACGGCCCCGCCGCCCGCAAAGTCAAGCGTGACCTCGGCCTCGAGGCCCGCGCAAAGGTGCAGTCAAACTGCGCCGGAACCAATCTGGCAGCCATGAGCACGGCACTGGCAAACTGCGCGAAGCTTGCTACCGCCGCAGCGACAGCCGCAGCGTCCGGCTCCGCCACCCGCTTCAACGAGTATTTCAAGACGACAGACGCGACGGTTCGCGCAACTGTATCTGCGCGCTTTGCGGCCGTAGCAAAGGAGTGCTCATCCGCTAATAGCGGCTCCGTGTTGTACTACTGCATCGACCCACAGGCGTATTGCAAGAACAACGTTGTGGCATACACTCTGGGCGCCTCGGGAACCGTCGTCAACTGCCCAGCGTACTACACGGCATTACCGCCGCTAACGGACGTCTGCCACAACCAGGACGAGGCGACAACGACTATCCACGAGTTCACGCACGTGCCAGCCGTGTTTTCCCCATCCACTAAGGATAATGGTTATGGGTATGCTGCGGCGATGGCGCTGACGTCGGCGCTGGCGGTGCTTAACGCGGATACGTATGCGCTGTTTGCGAACGCCGTGTTGCTAAATTGTTAAATGGGTTGGTGGGCGGTGGCCACTGGGATGTATTTATGAGATGCAGCATGATGAATAAAAAAAATATAATTGCACCTGTTTGTTGCAGTTCTTAGGCATAGAACCTCTCTCTTCAGATCCATTTGTTAATAGCTGGTATATTAATTATAGCCCTGAGTAACTAAACACCCTTACTTGTATTTCAAGTGCTGTAATCACTATTGTCATTTACAGCCACTCTTTAGACCTTTGAGGGGCATGAGTATTTGATAGTAAACCATGCCACTTTTTTATTCAACCGCGTAGCCCAGTAAGTCGAGCGTCATATAGTAGAAAGTCTACATAGGAATTCCCTCTAGAACCACGTATCAACAATAATCGCAGAAAACTTGAATAGAGAGTTTGTGTATTATATAGTAAAATCTTTCTTACAAAATACAACAAAAGGTTATGACGAGAGATGTGTGGCTACAGAAAATCTCAACTATGGTGGCTGTAATTTATTGAAATATATTCACGCTTCAGCTAAATGCAATAAAATACATAGCACAACTGAGGACTCAACGACACCTCTACTCGGCTTCACCAAGAGCTTCTCGTCTCGAGGTCGACATTGGATCTAGATACGGAACCTCACCCATACTGACTGCCCTATTACCCGTCCTCGTGTGATTAACATCAACATCAGACGTACCCGTATGGAACGAGCTCCTATTATCCCACTGTGGAATCCACATTAGCACCGTCCACGTATACCCACGGGCAGTGCAAAACTTACAATAGCAACATCATCAACACCCCACTTAAACCTGCACTGCAGATCATGGTTATTCGTCAACAACTGCCCCAAATACCTTAGCACCTCCTGGCTCTCCTGTGGCGCCAGCTCATTCAGCTGCTCAATCTGGTTCAGCGCCCCGTAGATGCTCTTCCAGCCCGTTACCGGGTTTGTCCTGACGACAGGATGATTAGCGATTAGGTCCTGGCCAACGTTTTCGGCAGCACCACGCGGGCCTGGGTGGATCTCGAAGCCGACGCGGGCAGCGGCGGCCTGGAAGTCGGGATTGGCGTGTTTGGCCGTCAAGCCCTCGAGGAAGCGCTGATAGGGAGCGGAAAGGCGGTCGTACATCTCGTAGCCGGAGGCCCAGATGGTGTCGCCGCCGCTGGGGGGGACCTTGCGCATTTTGAGGATGGCGTAGTCGGAGGGGACGTGCTCGAAGGTCATACTTTGGGGGTTAGCTTTAGAATTCTTGCAGGATGGGGGGAAGTACTCGGAATGCCAGCCTTTGCTGGCGAAAGTGTATCGGGAGGCGAGGTGGAGCTTGCGGCTTAGCTTGGAGGAAACGACGGATATGTGGTCATCGACGTCGCCAGCATCATTGATGCCCACATCACGCTTGCCTTCCAGGAGCGGATGAATGTGGATACCAGAGGTTGCTGGCTTTCCGGAGAGCCTCCCAAGAAGATCAATGAACTCCTTTTGCATTGAGACGGTGAGGTCCTTCTGGTTGCGGAAGAAGACAACGCCTCTTTCAGAGACTACAGTTCGTGTTAGCGACTGTGGCGGTTACTCAACTGCATAGAGACATAGCCTTGCAAAGTGCTACTAAAAGCTCTACATACCTGTAATTGCTAGGTCTCTGATGTATTCATCACGCTGAGGAGAACTCATCAGCTCCGAAAGCTGTAGAGTTGGATACTCGCGCCCAATAATTGACGTCACATCAAAGTAGTCTGGCGGCAGTGCTCCGGATACTTTTAGGGGCTCCTTTATCATACCACTCTTCACGGGGGCAACATCTTCGGAGCCGGCTTCAAGTGATGGTGTCATGGTTCTATAAGCGAATGTGACTGGATATGAGAAAGCCGACTTAAATAATGAACGTGGAATGAACAAAATACATAGGATATTCTCGGGATATTTATATCCTTCTCCCCCAAGAATGATCCACGTTGATAACAGCTGTCTATATACCCACTACCTCCCCGCTATTCCCATGATCCACCACGCCTTACCAATTTGTTACGCTCAATACGCCGCGGCATTCAGGAACGGGAGCATCATCTTGTGGGCTAGCGATCCCCAATCCCGTGCTTATTGGGATAGCAAACACAAGCGCGTGGTCCGCGGCATACTCGTACAATGCTCGTACAATGCTCGTATAGCGCGCAAATGTCGGTTTTTAATGAAGCGCGGGGTCAGTCGCACTTGCCCCTCCAAGTATTTTAATAGATAAGATGCGGGGCAGTGGGGTGCAAACGCGGGATGGCACGGCACTATCCCGCAAGCGTGTTAACTGCCGGAGGTTACACTGAGAGGTAGCTGTAATCAACCAGGGAAGTATTGAAGGTGGAATTCTGATAACTAGCTTTAGACAGCCTTATATAAAAATAAAGGGATGGTTTGTGGTGGACTTTCAAGGAGCTAATGTGAGCCATGAGACATCGAGACCCGAATGGAGGCGGGGGTGCATAGAGGCGCGGGATGTGTCTCAAGAACGGGATGAATATAGATGCAGAAGATACTAGGCTGCATGGGCTCAAATTGGCCGTCTACTACGTAGCTCATGCCGCCCAAAAATCCCAAGAGGGACTGTAATAACAGCAGTGTCCACAGTATAGTTTGAATACAAGCTTAAGGCTACCACTAATAAGCCAGCTAGTCACAAATATAGGTAAAGATCAGCTTAAATAGTTCGCATAAATCCTCAGTGAGGGCGGTCCCTCTTCAGACTTTTGGGCTGCACGAGTAAGCTGCCTGCACTGGCTTCAATAGGCCACTTACATATGTCCTCAACTATCGAATCAGATCTGGTATGACCCGAAATGGCAGCCCCATCCCCACAGTCCACGCAATTGCGATTTTAATCCCGTTTCTCGTCAATAAAAACATCTCCGCCCTTCCCCCCACGCTTTCCACTTTCGTCACCCGTGTCAGCGAGTCCATCAATCTCATTTAATACCTTTTCTATGCGCGTCTGGCTCTCGTTAATCGTGGCCACCACCGGGTCTCCGAAGAAACGTGAGATGTCCTCCAGCGTTGCACCTTTGGTCTCAGGTAGGAACAGATAATACACGACTGCTGCGAAGCTAGTGCATACGATAAACACAATGTAAAAGAGGTACCCGATTTCCTCAAAGACCTTGAGTCCGATTTGTTGGAGCAGAATATTAAAGGCCTGGCCCCAGAAGGTGCAGATGGCCACACCCTTGGCGCGTAACCTTGTTGGGAACATCTCCGACGTGTAGACCCATACGGTGCCGTACATGAAGACAGAGTATGGATAGGAATGGAGGAAGATAAAAGTTATGGCAGCTGCCTTGCCGGCTTGATTATCCGAGCCGGTATATATTTTGGTGAGGGGCATTAGGATCACTAAATCGACCACGAGAACGATAGCTCCGATCCCTAACATTGTGAGACATGAGATACTAAGTTTGATAGGGCAACTTACACATCGAGTCCTTCCGGCCCATCCGGTCGGCAATTAAGGTTATATTGGTAAGAACACCAGCAAACCCAGCCAAACCGTAGAACCCTGACAAAAACAGTGTCTTTGTGCCTGTGAAACCGATCTCTTTAAACAATCTAGACTGGTAGTTACTGATAACCGGTGTGCCCCCGAGATTATTGAAGATGTTCACAAAGATACCAATCCACATTCTCCTACGGGCAGACGGTGTAGCAAAGCAGTCAATCCAGCGGGATTCATTGGCTTCCCTCTCCGCGATGATCTGCTCATGCATCTGCGTGAACTCCCGGGAAACGAAGTCTTCCCCTAGTCCACCATGGATGCGAGTCATGACTAGAGATTCAAGTTAAATACCGTACAGCTTATTATGGAAGGTTGGTCTCACTCTTGTGTGCTTCATGGCTTAGGCTCTGTTCAATCACTAGAATCGGGATCAGCAAGGGAAACTCAATTCGACGGCATAGGAGCAGGATGGCAAAACTCACACCAGCGCGGCGATTCTGGCAAAAAGAAACCGCCGATTCCGAGAATAACCGCAGTGGGGATTTGGCATCCAAGTGGGATCCTCCACTGTGCATCTCCATGTGCAAATTGACAGCCGTACCCGATCCAATTAGAGCATACAACACCAAATGAAGCCAGGACAGCAAAAAGACCGACAATGACCCCACGGTGCTGTGGGACGGCCAATTCGGCATTATACACGGGAACAATGGACAAGAGGATACCCACGGCAAGGCCTGCAATGACACGGCCCGCTATCAGCATACCCAAATTCTGAGCTGCGGTCTGAAGGGTGGTGCCAAAGGCGACTGAAGAGCTGTTAGTTGATTAGAGGTTATTGTGACCCAGGGCACGTACCGATGGCAGCTGCACCGATAATTGTCTTCTTGCGCCCAAACTTCCCAGCCGACCATCCCGAGAAGAGTCCACCAATGGCAGTTCCACCAGTGTATGTCGAAGCAACAGCACCTGATCTCGATGGTTAGCACGCCATGCTCTGGCCCATGGTGCGGAATGCAACGTACCTGTCAAAATTGCATCACCGGTTGTTCCCCCAAACATATAGATATTAAAGCTATCATGGGCGATAGTAGTATTGAAGATTCCTATTTGTGCAAATGTCAGCAAGAAATAAGCATGCAATGGTACCCCGCACCACCTAAACCACAAAACAAGCTCGATCGAGAGACCGGAATTGACATACCGCTGTCGAAGCCAAAAATGAAAGCCCCAAGACATGAGAAGATTGCGCAGACGATGTTGATCCACACCACCGTGAACCGCGGCTTCGATTCCTCCATTGTTGAGTACCCGAATGAGGCGTGGTAGCTATGACAGTAGTGACAAGACCAGTAGTAAGCTCCACTTCCCGTCGGCTCGCAAACCCCACAAAGCCCCAACAAGCTCAATTAGCTGAAAAAGCTGAACAAGCTGAACAAGCTCAACCAGCCAACTAACTTCGCTTTGGTTGCCAAAAGAACAAACCCGTCTGTAGCCCTAAAATGTCTTTAGTTCACAGGCGTGTTCCCCACGCGACGCTCGCGAGGGATGCAAGCTATATACTCGCTCCCATTCTCGATCACCGTATATGTAAGGGAGAACAACCAGCTAAATGAGCTCGCCCTAGCACTCACAGCGCGGGCACCAGGTGGGGCACACGTGGATCCTCCGTCTTGCCGCAACTCTAAAGGGCCCTGGTTTCCGCTCCGATAGCACTTTGACTGTTGTCGCAACCCTGTGAGCGCCATGCGCGATGTGGAGCGGTGTCTCGTGCTCGCCGTCGGTTTGGCCTGCACTGTGTGGCATCCCGTTTATTCGGGGGGGAGGGGGGAGGGGGGATCCCGTGGGGAAGCACATCCGGCGCTGCAGCGGCTGCCGATCTTAGTGCCCGTAGGTCAAGCGTGCGTTCGGTGTGTCTGTCCAAGGGGCGGCGGGAGACACATCCTGGGCTCCCTATGGGGAGCTGACGGGGATGATCCGACCTTGTTGGCATGAGCGGCGGCAGTTGCTACCTACTTATGAATACTGGACATATAGCTGTTTCATAGCACTATTTTGAAAAACCTGGTGTTGCCTGCGAAGTTTTGACGGACACCGACAAAAATAGGCAAAGAGAACATGGGTAGGTAAAGCTTGAGAGTAGCTTATTTTCGTTCTTGATAACATAATATTCCCAGTCTGATGTCCATCCCTGGCGGAAAGAACAAAAGGAATTGCTAGGTACGTGAACAATATGTGTGAGCCGCAGTTATTTTTAAAAATGCATAAAGTTTTGTCAACTGCAGCATTTTAGCACATATATTGTTTAGTTTCTACATATGCACCCCCGTTTTCCTCGCGATATCGGATTGCAGTCCGGAAACGCCAGGTCCAAAATAATGCTTCCAAACCAAATTTCCAGTACAGTGTTATGCACATTCTGTATCCTATGCTCTAATCCTACCCCCATTTTACAGCCGCCGCACTCCAAGCACAGGAAAAGAAGACGCCAGTATCCAGCCGAACACTTTAGTCCATAAACCCATTTTTGTCTAGTAAAGCATCAAGTACACGCATCGCCTCGTGCGCTGATTTCAGTTAGCACATAGTCCGCACGCCAGCGCTGATCATTAGAGGATAACTCACATAGTTCCCACGCACTACCTTCTAGCCTCCCTCTCACCATTCTCATTAAACCTCTCACATCTCCTCTAATCCGTTCTATCTCCTCTGCTCCAATCTCTGGCTTAGCAAAACCTCTTTCCAAGATACCACTCAATGCCGCAGCCTCGTTCCCCCTCGTGCCTGGCACTCGTGCTCGCCCCGCTGGATCGACCTTTTTCAGTTTCCCAGATTGAACAGCCCAAAGCGCTTGCACCGGCTGCGGCTCACCCGCTTTCGCGCTATACGTTCTGCTGAGGCCCAGCGCATATGCCCAAAGAACCAATACAGCAATAAAAGTATTATACGTCAAATACAGTGGATGCAACACTCTACGTACACCACCAGAATTCGCTGTGCCATCCTCATCTTCAACACACAAACTCAGTATTTTAAGTGCATGCCGATACGCGTCCTGTCCCACAGGCTGCGTACTCACCAACGGCAAAAACGCGTCCTGCGCGCGCTGGGGAGTCACCGCACGGCCCCATGAATATGCCGTCCCGGCCGCCATAAGAATATCCGAGAGACTCTCGCGTAGGAGGATTGACGTAAAATGGTATGTGACCAACGCACTCCTCGCGAGCTCCGTACATCCCGTCTCAGGCGCTAGGCGCTCGAAACAGACCATCCAACTGGCGAGCCCTTCCTCGAAATCGCGGATCTGGAGTAGCTGTAGACTAGGCGAGTAGCCTGCCTCGACGCCACGGAACTTGTGCTCAAAGACGGCGGAGGCGAGGCCGTGGACAAGGATTTGGAGGGTGAATGCGCTGGAACAGAACAGCTGAAGGGTGGCGCGGCGACGGGGGCGAGAGTGTGTGCAGTGCACGGGTATGAGAAGTTCGAGGGCCGAACGGAGAGTGCGGAGGGAGGAAGTGCGTGGCGGGGGGCGGGAGTTCTTGGTTTGGCGGGACCAATCGGCGGCGGATTTGACGAGCCAGAGGGATGGAGGGGAGGGGAGGGGGAGCTTGAGCATGCCGAGGGTTAGGAGGGCGGGGTGCATGAAATGGATTGTGTAGTCGACATCGTGGATAAATATTGTGTATGCAACTCTGGAAATTTGTTAGACGTGAAAGGCTGAGAGTAAGGCATGTGTGGATGGATGGCTAACCGTATAATTGTCTCGCGCTCGGCCCATTCCTCCCATTGTTTTTCTAAAGACAGCCGCGAGCCGTTGCTGCTGTCAAAATTCTGTGCGAGAAGGCTGCTCCGTCGTGCGAGCTGCGAGAAGTTAGTATTCTCTAAGATGAAGCAGTACAGAATGTTACCGTCACGACCATAGCGTGAAAGACGTCGGCCTTCTCATGCGCGGACCGAGATAGTGCATAAAATCCAATGTGCTCAAGCAGAACCCTATAGCTAGTTAGGACCCAACACTAGCTTATGGAAACGAATTAACGTACATGGTTTGCAACGTCCAGACATCCACCTGTCTCGCGTCCATCGCTGCCTAATCAACATGTTAGCTAATCCACAAGTATCGATGTGGACTACTTACCAAGAATGTTTGGCGCCATACATGCGTGTGTATCGCCTTCCCAGTCTCGCGTATTGCTTCGTCATCGCTCGTGCAAGCACCGAGGCTACAAATAGTAAGGATGAGCTGCGGCGGTAGATTTTCTAAGTTGAGCGTCGGGCGGTGGAAAAAGGGCATGCAGAGGTTCGAGTAGTCGAGGCCATGGTTGTAAAGTTGGAGCAGAGACACGCGATCACCGAGGTATAACTTAGTGAGGACCTGTAATATGTCAGTGAGTTGTCACCCAAAATCCACGAGACCGTCAACATACCGGAAGCTCAGCTGTAAGCTTCTCATAGACATCCTGTGACATACTGCACTCCTCACTAACCTCCCCAACATTTACGTCCTGTGCCATTACCGCATCCTACCAACACATCAGCATCCACATACACTCTTCTCGGAATACAATACTCACAAACCCCATCTCCTGGTCCCCCACATGTCCATACCCCTCTACAAACGGATCCATATACTCTCCCCCAGGCGGGAGATCGAGATATGGTTCTCCCCCCATACCAAATATCCCGCCATCTTGAAACGGATACGGGACCTGCCACCCAGCTTGCATCATCTGCTGCGAGCCCACGGCACCCATTGCCCCCGCCTGGAACTGAGGCAGGAGTTCCTGCCCGCTAATGCCCACTCCATACCCCATGCCCCCAGCCGCCGGATTCCAACCTTCGTACGTCTGCAGGGGCGCCGACACAGATACGGGCACAGGGGGGGGAACAGTCCCAAACGCCTGTCTCATTGGCTGTGGTGGGGACGCGGAGCTACTTTGCTTCATCCCATTACTCGGCGTGGGTTCAGGGACGGCGGTGCGCCGGTTAGGTCCACGCACTGAGGGGGCTCCTCGCTTGCCGCTTTTTTCATGGCGCCTAAGGTGAGCGTGGAGAAGGTCACTAGATGTGTGCGTTAGTATCGGAATTTCGACGACCTTTCCACAACTATGTCATCTTGCTTGAGAGAGGGAGGAAACGTGACGTACTTCCGCGAGAATTGTTTGGTGCATAAGCAGCATTGGAAAGCGCTCGTTTCATCTGATCTCTGGTTAGCTGGCATGTCCTACCCTCCATTCCGCTTAATTCCCGATTCCGTCCATTCCGTTTCCCTGGCTCATCCTCTCCAACCCTACACACTGGAACTCACTCATCGAAAAGGCTAAAAATCTCAAAATACTCACGTGTAAGCCGATGCCGGTTAAGGTGCTCAGCGCGCAGGTACGAGCGGGTACACCCCGGATGATCGCAGCGCGACCGGTGTACAGGCTGGGGCGGCAGCGAGGCCATTCCGAAGCGTGGGGTACAGTGTCATGTGATGAGTTGCTGATGCGTTGTGGACGGATCTCGATATGCCGGCAATCAGGGACGCAGCGGGATAGAGTACAACTTCGTAGGGCGACGGCGCTGAAGATGTGGTCCAGGGAGAGACGGATTCTAAAGAAAGGCGTCGATGTGGAGAGGACGTTGCTGATTCGAGATACAGATGTGCTGACCGACTCACTGACATCTGCCAAAAGTGGACCCCAATCCCGATCTCCTCTCAGGTTCCAGTCTGTCCGATGTCTGCTACGATAGGATACGCGTCTTGTCTCGTCTCGCCGTCCATGGAGAGGACTAAAGGAGGTACTACCGCCGGCAACTTAGCAAGCGCAGGGCGAGATCTTCGTCACCCTGGAACTCCTACTGATGGACGGGTTGTCTCGCGCTCATTACCGTGATCTTGGGGTTATGGGAGCGGCGGTTAACACTGAACTTTAGTATACGAAGTGGATTGGATGGGGTGGATGGGGCGAACGGCGTCCATGGCAGTACGAGAAGAGGGGTGCTATAGTGGGCGCTATAGTAGCCCATGTTAGCTTAGCGGGATGGCGATCTGAGGGTATTTAGTTTCGGGACGACTAGGGTTTAGGATCCTGAAAGTTTGCTAATATGGTCAGCAAAAGAACAATACAACGAACGGCACTGGATGACTCGTTATATACAGAATGCCAGTAGGAACCGAGATACGGTAATTCTAGTGGCCGTATTAAGCCTCCCAAGACATGTCGAAATACGACACGGGCGCCCTGGAGAACATGGGGCAGCGATCACCATCCCCGGCCCACCCACAAATCTCGCACCGTCGTATCTCATCTCGCATCCATCACCACTATCAGGGTGGAGATGCCAAATCTGTTTCATCATAGCCCGACGACGGGGCGCTCGGAACACGGGAATGGCTTCGATCACCCTATGTTACTTTGCGCGGCCCCTTCCTTTCTATCTCCGGGTGGGGCCCCCGTTTGTTCTGTCGTTCGGGAAGGATTCCGGGTTTGGGAAGGACCGGAGAGAGAGCATCTGTGGCGTTTGCCCCGTGATTTTGAGACCCGAACGATACAATGGCGCAGACAGGTGAGGGACATTCACAATTACATATTATACCGAGTATGTGCAGTATTTCTTTTCCTATTAATTAAACAACCAAACTCACGCTGCCAACGAGGACTGCTAGTAACAGGAAATCTCCACGGAACCACGAAACGTCAATGCTGCCGGACGTATCTTCAGCTGGCACAGGATGGGTCTTAATGCTGTTCTTATTGGAAGTGCATTCCAACGATTCAGGTATCTCCTTGAAGCCTGTTGGCCACAACGTCGTATTCACGACAGTTGCCGCAAAAGCTACGCAATCTAGATCACCAGTTGAAGTAATGTTGATTACCTGCGAGCTATTCAGGGCTGGAAAGCTGAGTCTGTTAAGCTAGTTAGCATCAATGTCAACCAGAAGAGGGCGCCGTTCAGTGGAGCTTACTCATCAATTTTGCCTTGAATCAATATGCTATACTGGACTATACGAAGGCTCGGAAATGATAGGCTGATGGCGGGCCCCCCCGAAAGATCGAGATTGAAAGAACCGCGGATGTTTTCGAGCTTTGGCAGCTTCAGACTCGATACGTTGGTCGCATAATTGATAAACATTCCCGACTCCGTGATATTAACTAGATCAGGGAACTCGATGCTATCCACGCGAAGAGGCCGGACTTCTCTATCAATGCCGCCGGAGGAGTTGCGATTCCGTATAAGGAGGCCCTGAAAGGAAATTTGATCGGTCTCGACCATGCGCGGGACCACTAACGGCCCAGTCATGTTATAGTCGCTGAAGAACACATTATATTCCGTTTTTGTCGTGCAGTTGGGAGGTGGTGGAGGTGTGGTGACAAATGTGAGGCCTGTGTCACCTCCCACGCACTGGTATGTGTAAAGAGTACAGTTGGCCAAGACATCAACGTTGGTGGCGTTGAGGGATAGATCAGGATTCCAGCACTCCTCCGCTATTCACCCATAAATCAGCATTGGAAAGCCAGGGATGTCGCACTATGCTGATCCGGAAGGAGATAGAAAATAAGGGTACTTACAAACTGAGGCTTCCGCAATTGCAAGGCCAGCCGCCCATACGGCGGCAAGAAAGTACGCAGAGAGCCTCATACTGAGAGATCACAATTACTTGCGATGCCTCCTCCCCGCGTCGCGTCGATCGTCTCCGGGGATCTGACAAATATATATCGCGATGTTCTCCCAGCGCATTGGTAGCGTCAGGTAGCGGCAAACTTGGCAGGCACAGTGCCCATAAAACTGGCCGGGTACCCGCCTTGGCACGTAGGACTGAAGAATTTGGACGTCTCAGCTTCAGATCATAACATAATGCAATTCCCTATTGTATTGTACTCCATATATTTCAAGCGTATGGAAGAGGTGTCAGTGGTGACGGTGCGCGAAGAGAGGTAGGGAGTAAGAAAGGGGGTTGAGATGGAAGACAAGAGAGACACTAAACTTAGCCCTGCATCCGCAACCCCTGGCGAGGGTGAGAGTGTCATGGGGCACCCTCACCACTGGATAACCCAAATTTCAACTGAAATTTTTGGAGGAAACACCTTTATTATGCGCTGGCTACTATTGGTAGCCATTCACGGCCATTCACCGATAATTATCCTAGATTAAATGGTCGTATTGGCAAATCCTTCGTAGCAAGTAAGCTTATAACTGGGTACTCGGTGTAAACCAAACCCCAACGTGGGGGGAATGATTATTCCGATTCGGGCATGGCTTCCGTGCCTAAGAATAGCGCCGTCAAGGCGAGGCAGCCCCGAAAGCTTGTATTTCACGGTTGAAACATGAGGAGGGAATCGAAAGGCCCTTCCTTTTCACGTATAAAAAGCCCATTCCAAGGCCTTGTGAATGGCCCACGTTCCATTTAGTACTGCGTCCTATCTCGACTATGGTGTCAGTGCCGGTTTGACAGCCGACACCTGGAAAGCGTGGACATGAAGATACCAATAGTACTCTCCATGCTGTGATGGATGATATAGCATTCTTCCCTTCCGTTTCTGTGCGTCTCCTGTCTTTTCTCTGGCCATAGCACAGTCGAATGGCGTGACAGCTGCAATGTGTGTTATGACACAAGAGGTATTTTCAGTTTCACATACCAAGGCCAAGTAGCACCGTGTTTTCCTTTCATATACCAGCACTTCAGCGGCACGATTGGGATTTCAGGTCTAATTTATATTCTATACATGCCATCAAATCATTATGTATCAACAGGGCTTGGGTACTCCTCTTTTCTTGCTTGTCGTCGATCCATGGGGTACTAATACATGAGCTTCCACCTTCTAACCTACTATCCCGGTGCTAACGGCCATACTGACAGGCTGCAAACCCTTTTTATCGCGACTGGGAGCGGATTCCATCCGACAACCTCAGCCAGATTGGGTGGCTACCTCCAGATACCCTGGAGAATCCTGTTTGTTCATGGAAGGCTTTTCCAAACCATGTCCAATCCGACGCTCCGCTTTACCCTATGACCTCTGCTGTCATATTTATTATGCCTTTCAGACATACACGACCATGCATCTGAGCAGCAAAGCCGCCTCATGTACATCCCACGTGCAGTCAACCACTGATAAAGGCGAATCAACACCACGCAGTGTTCTGATCTGTGGCATGTGTTTCGTAATTCGGGTAGTTCATCGAATGTGCTCTCGTCAATACATGGCATCGGGACTCGACGTAGAGCGACGTAACTTCTGGAAAGGGTAGCAAAAGTCAGCAACGCCCCTATGAAATATGAGAAAGCTCCGTCAGTGATATACTGACCGTAGTTCCAGAGGATGGCTTTATCGTCGTGAGGGCTTATGCCTGCGATCGTATATTCCTGGAAGCTTCGAGCCCTTTCTTGCTGCTGAATCTGACTACCTTGAGGCGCGCTACCTGTATGAGTATTAGTATATGCTTTTGCGTCGCTCAGTAGGTGTTGAGTAGTCGGACCTCTTTCATGAGTACTTTTTTGTCGTCGACTAACCCAGCTGTATACAAGAAGGGCAGATGGGGGACAGGTGACGAAAAGAGCTACCAATCCGATTATTGCTTCAACTGAAAGCTCCATTTCGTGGGAGGAGAATATAGTAGATATACAACACAACGTCGACACAAGGCTGGTGTATTTATGTCAACAAATACGGTAGAGGAATCGGATGTGAAATTATAATGGGGGGCATTGGGTTTATAAATTGATCTCTCCCTTCTCCATTTAGTTGAAGTAAATAGTTCCCATCTATCACAGCCTCAGACACGTTGAGAATTATATCGGAGAATTATATTGGAAATTCGCCCAGGGATTTTATTGGTCAAATCTGTCATATATCAACCCTGCAGATCGCCTTTCCTGCACATTGTGCCGTTGCCCATCGAGCGGATGGTCCGAGGTTTTGGGAGAGTCCAATTAGAGAGGCTTCCGTCAAAGCTCCAAGATACCAACGCATAGCCTCCTTTCTAGAGTAACAGAAATGCTGGCGGTTTTTGGCACCCGCCAATAGTTGCTAGCTGTGCCCATGTCCCATAAGAACCAAGGATTAGGGGCTTGAATCGCTCATCTCATCCCGTACTCCAGATTATCGACTGCGCATGTTTTATGTTGTGGAGCGTCGTGTGTCAACCAACAGATTTTGGAGTCAGCCAATGGTAGCTAAGTGGACTCGTCTGGAGAAAGAACGATCCTGCAGCTGGCCTGACTAGAGTAGAGGTGGGAACCATGCATACAGAATTTGGAGCCAGCCGAATCACGGAGATATAACTTGGTGCCAGCCGAATTATGGAGATAGAACTTGGTGCCAGCCAAATCATGCAGGCAGGATTTGGTGCCAGCCAATAACCGCATGACATACTCCAGCCTCGTCAGAAAACCAGAATCCCATGCGGACCACAGAAAGATTTTGGATGTGGCCAATCAGTGGCACTGTTTCCGAACTTGTGCTCCAGGGGCCTGATAACTATTGGAACACAATGTACACAGCCGCATGTGTGCATGAAATTATAAAGGCATGAAGTGTCCCATCGATATCCTTGGTACAGAGCATTCAAAATATATGGCTTCAGCGCCTGTAGCCAAACTTGTGATTCCTCACTGCCCTTCATTTCGAGCAATAAAGCCACCAAACAGGAGGTTTCCAGCCCAAAATGTCTCAATCCATTGATTCACAAGGCTGGGACCGGTTCAAGAATGTCATCCGTGGGCTCTATATGACCAAGGGAAATAAACTCGAAGGACCTGAGGGTGTAATCAAAATAATGGAAAGCCAGCATGAATTCAAAAAAACGTGAGTAATCGTATGGTTCAAAAGTGTGTATTTGACCTACCCGCAGTAGCGGGTAACATATTTGCAATCATACTCTAGTGTACAATTCCTACAGAACTCTAGTACTATTATTGGACAAGACTCGCATTAGACTCGATATCACTTTCGAAAGAGAGCAGTTCTAACATTTCATAGGAAGGCGCAATACGAGAAACAGTTCAAAGACTGGGGTTTCAAGAAAAACCGTACGAAGAGAGATTGGGAAATTATGAACCGGAAGATTCAGCTTCGGAAGAGGACAGGCAAAGAGAGTAATGTCTATCTACACAGGCAATTGATGCCTCTAGAGAAGCTTCAAAAGGAAACTGCTCGACAAGGATACATGACAACTGTTGAGCAAGCTAGACTTGCTTTTGGTGAGTTTGCTATGATGTTGTGAAAGGAAATACGATTATATTAACAATTACCAGAAGCACCCCCTCAAACCCCACCGGGATTCGACATACGGACACCACTAGCACAGCCATTTTTCCGATTGGCCTTTGAAAACCTGCCTATTCTTCAATTTAAGGAATTTGCGCAGCCTGTATATGGCAAGTAATGATTCATAAGTCTTCATAGGTGCAATTCTAACCGTTGTGACGTATAGCTAGCTCAATTACGCCGTTTGATATTTCGACTTCGGCCCTTACGAAGATTTTCCAATCGCCTGATCGAAAAAACGACAGTTATATTCCTCCAGTTCTAGACTCTCTACTCCCTATGTCGGCCTTTCTTGAAGAACCACGCGCTGCTGGGCTTGTAATGCAACGAGTTGAAGATATCGGCCATGCTGAATTATTAAACCTAGCAATATTTATAGCTTCGAACAATTTTCCGGGAGACGCCAATGCTGAAGAACTTCGACAGTGGCTCAAAACTCATGGCACTACGTCAGTTATTGAGGCACTCTCATCTATGAAGGGACCGACCGCGGAGGCGCTACTTGAGAAGCTTTTTTGTTTTGCGATTGAGCATGAAGATGTATCAACTGTCAAATATTTACTTCAAGTGGGAGTAAATCCGAATGGACACCAGTGCGAATACGACGACTATGGTGACTACTTAACTCCATTACAATATGCTCTTATTCAGGGAAATACAGAACTCAGTTTGGAACTTATCAAGGCCGGATCAACCACTGACCACCCTAATACTGGATGGAAAAGCAGTGCATTGGTGCTTGCCATTATTGGGGATAGAATGAATGGCAACACAACACTTTGGGGTAATGACCATAAAGAATCTGGAGTATTTGAAGATCGTGATAGCGAAGAATATGGAGCTAAGGATACTCGATACGGTGCTGGCGACTACTTAGCCACCCAGGAAAAAGCAAACCGCCTCGTCACCCTCATCGGTTCCTTGATCAACGCAGGCGCAGTTGTAAACCTCAGTGATATTGGTCAACTTAGGCCGACGCAATTGGAGATGTCAGAGAAACTTCGTGCACTAGAAGTTGACGAACCAGACGACGGGTTTATTCGATTAAACTATGACGAGGTCCACACACCTCTCAGCATGGCATCCAGATGTCAAAGAAAAGATATAGTCGACCTCATTATTCGAAAAGGTGCCGATGTAAATTCCTTGACAGATCAAGGGACTTCTGCGTTACACGAATGCCTCTACAGCCGGGATCAAATGGCGACCAATTTGGTGTTTGGCTATCAACCGCAACTCCAAGGCCGAGACTTTGTATCTCGGGGTTACAAGAATCTGGATGCGGTTGTAGAGGTTGTCCAGAGCCTTATTGACGCAGGGGCAAATGTACAGGAAGAGTTTAACTGTAGGGCTATCTATTCATTACCCGACAATTACTCTGGGCCCGAGTCCTACATAATTTTTGACTTGGGTGTTCTCACCGGGTCTATGGAGATTGTCAGCATGCTAATATCGGCTGGAGCACAAATTACAGCATTGTCAGTTGAATATGCCATTCAGTTTGAGAGTCTTGATGTCTTTAACCGTTCGTTACATGCTACTGCCTCAGTATCGACAAACTCGGCTCTCCTCACGAAGAGAGGGGGTATTCGGATAAAAGAAGTAGCTTTACTTAAAGCTATACATTTTGGGTACGTCTCTACTATAGAGTACTTGTTCAGGGATGGGGATTTCGGCTGTCGAGATGTTCTCTACAAATCTACCGAGCTAGTAGAGGCTATTGAGAGTTGTTGTGGCAGAGGACATATTAGGGCCCTCCGCCTTGTATTGGAGAACAGCCTAAATTGTCAATTCTCATTGTCTCCGTGGTTTGGTGGTTCTCTTTATTGGGCTATCTCGAACAGGCGGGACGAAGTTGTCGACACTCTTTTATGTGCTGGTGCGGATGTCAATGGGATGATATCCAGAGGTAGAACCCCATTACTTGCTGCAATTGATACGGAAAATGAAGCATTACTTGAGCGCTTGATTGGCATGGGCGCATTATTAAACTCAGATGCTCCATATTCTGCAGCTTGCTCAGGCATTCACGGCGTATCCGGACATGAATTAACAGCGGCGATTTCTTGGGGTAACAGCATTGTGATCAACCGCCTTCTTGAAATGGGTGCTGACATAGAGGCGTTTGGGTCTCTTAGATACCACCGAACTGACTCGTGTTCATGCATAAGGCCCCTAACTGCTGCTATAATGGCCAAAAATTCGGATTTAGTCAACGAACTCATTCGACGAGGTGTCAAAATCAACAACGCACTCGATTATGGGCCTCTACCCTATGGATTACGAATGACACCACTTGCTGCAGCATTCCAAAGCCGAGATTTTGAAATGGTCGATTTCGTTATCAAGGAAGGGGCAAACCCCTACGACCAGAAAGCCGCAATGATAGCAAGATGTGACTATAAGCTACGAAGAGTGCTTATTAATGCAATGCATAGTAGCTATCAACTAGGTAACATCGGATCCATAGAAGATGCACTTCTTGCAGCGGTAAGAATAGAAGATGTAGAAATGGTCACAGCAATTATTTCTAGTCCTCTATGGGGCATACTGCCAGGGTCGATGCTCTCTGCTGCTCTGAAACTTGCCATATGGTTTTCTTACCAAATTCCGGACATAGAGACTTGGGTCTCCGACAGTCCACGGATGGTTGAAGTTTTCTTGGAAGCAGGTGCAGAGTCGGGCACGGGCATACTATTTAATGCGTGCTATTCACCACTCCAATCTGCGGTAAAAATAAGAAACCACAGAATTGCACAAACTCTCCTTCATTATGGATCAAATCCAAACTCCGTGTCAAGCGGCGGTAAATATCAAGATGGCGACTGCAGAATGCCACTTCAGATTGCAGTTGAAAATCAAGACGTGGAGACAATTAAAGTCCTGTTTCGATACAAGGCTAATGCTAATGGCACCTTTCTTGATGACGAAGAGACAAATAGCGACATTGATATGGAATATCCTAAACCTCGCACGCCTCTTCAGCAGGCCAGCCTACAAGGGAGCAGAGATATTGTCGAATTATTGCTCGAGAATGGGGCAGATGTGAACTCTCCACCTGTTACGGGAGATGGGGCAACCGCGTTGCAATATGCAGCTATATATGGATTTCTCGGAATTGCTCATCTCCTACTGGAACATGACGCAGATGTTAATGCCCCGCCTGCAAAGTCTGATGGGAGGACGGCATTGGAAGGGGCAGCAGAACATGGAAGGATTGATATGGTTCAACTTCTCCTTAATGCTGGAGCAAACATATTTGGCGACGGACAAGCGCAGTATGAAAATGCTACAAGGCGGGCATCTGAGAATGGACATCATGCAGTTCGGCGGATGATTGAAAAATATCATGATGATAGGGAATAGGGGTGAATTTAGTACATGGAGTTGTGTTTGCATCAATTGCCTGGAGGGAATTTAATTCATAGGCGTTTTGGAAAGTAGCATGTATGTATGGCGGCAGCATCGGAGATACATCAGACTTGAATCCGGGTGATGTTGAAAATATAGAATTCTCCTTGGAGCCACCCTTCTATTCTTTGGTTTGAACCACGCCGGGTTGAGCGGCATATGTATCCTACAGATCTCTTGTGCAATATTGGCACCCTTATAGGGTCTTCGTATGCTCCGTAATCTCAATCCCCATCTGACTCTTTGCCATGCCATAACTCGCCTGGACAGCCTCACTACCATACACCCTCATCGCCTTCTCGTACGCGGCCGTCACACCCTCTTTATAACCCCCCGCTTCAGCGAGTAATTTCCCAAGCAGCGCCGAATCCCTAACCGCAGTATTTGCCCCAATACCCCCAGCAGGCGTCATTGAATGTGCTGCGTCTCCAATCACGGTGACCCTATTCTCGTTCTCCCATTCCGGTACACCAGTAGGTGTCGAGCACGTAATCTTCCAGAACGCCGCGTCAGAGGATACCATGTCGTCAAAGAGGGGTTTAAGGCGCGGGTGCCACTCAGCCGTAATCTCCTTTGCCACATCGGCGGCTGGGATTCCGATCGTAGAATCGTCGTTGTTGGGCGGCGTGACGACGCCAGGCTCGGCGACCAGGGTCCACCCGAAATTCAGGGATGGATCGTACATCTCGCCCGGCCGGACGTTGGTAATGACGGAAACTTTCCCCTTGGGGTGATCCTGGTCAAGAAGGCGCCATACGCCTTCCCCGAGCCCCTTGAATGCCGTCGTTCTTGCCTGTCCGTGGATTCCTCTCGCGCCCGTGTCATAGACCTTGAGTTTCCCTCCTGAAAGCTGCTTGGCGACTTGAGAATGGATACCCTCGCCGGCAATCAGCATAGATCCCTCTACCGACTTCGAGCCGTCTGTGAAGATGGCGCGGACTCCGTTGGCGGTTAATTCATAGCCTGTGACGCGATGCGACCAATGTACAAACTCCTCGCACCCCTCCATAAACAACCTTCGCATATCTCCGCGCGAAATACCCACGACCTTCCCATCGCGACTCGCAAGGGCCTGGGTCACCAACTTAGCCGCATCACCAATTGCTGGCGGCGGAGCATTTGGAAGTTTCTCCCCCGTCCGTGCATCTATGGTCCCAAATCCCCCACCCCCCGTCTTTCCGCACGTATCCCAGAAGCGTTGCCACGCCTCCGGCCCGAGGACAGACTCGATGGCGTCGAGGCCCTCAGCAGAAAGGCGGAGGCGGTAGCCCTGGGCGCGAAAGGAGAGCGAGGCGTCATTCTCGAAGATGAGAAATGGGATAGAGGATCGGAGGAGGGAGCGCGCAAGGAGGAGGGAGGAGATGCCAGCGCCGGCGATAAGGATTGGGTTCCGTGGTGGGGCCATGATGACAGGGCTACAATGTGGTTAGTGTGCTGGGAGGTTCACTAGGAGATCTGACGTTGGTCTAACTTATAGCAAAACCAGACGTGGGCAGCCTCAAGGATTGATAATTTCTGACCTGAGCGGCTTTACAATAAAGATGTTGTTGACAGCTGCTCCTTTATCCAACTCCGTTGTTGCTGACGATATAAGCAAATAAGCAGCTTATCGTTTCAGCCCCACAACGCAATATGCTACGGTAACCTTCTCTCTTCTTACAAATCACAAACATCCCAATCACGCAACTGTCAAAATCTCAAAATCTCTCATCCTCATCGACACCGATTCCTCCCCCCTAAAGCACTTCCCCGTGCGACCGAAGAAATGATGTTCCCGCTTATATTCACGACGCGTCGCCAGAACGCAGCTTGCGATGGGAGTTGCTGGTTCGTATAGTTCGCACCTTCCTATCTTAGCTAAACGACACTGAGCTCCCGCCTCTTAGTATTATTATTGGCCGGATGCGTCGTCGGAGTTCGGAATATGGCTAGTTCAACACGACAGATACCAGGCAACAAGGATTCCAAGACGACACCCTGACGCGGCATGACTCTCCGAGACTTAAGTAGCTGACGAATCCTCCATAGTAAAATATTGCATGCTCGGCGTGGTTCATCCTATATATTCACCATGGTGGCTTGATTGTCGGATGTCGTAGAGTGACCAACTTGATTTACCAATTAGCCTTCGCGTGCTCTAAACTCGGCACTGTGGGAGTAACCCACGACAACACGATTGGGCTGTCAAAACACAAGACTCTGCCTGCCGCCATTGTTAAATCAGCCTCAGTCGAAACCCTTGATTCAGGGGGCCAGTATGCCGTTCTCTACTGGAGAGGGGGGTTTGCTCCAGATGAATGAAGGCGACTTCGACTTCAACGTACAGTTTGAGCAACTGTTCTTCTCGATAATCCCATCCATCTTATTCATCGTGACATCGTTATGGCGGACGGTTTCCCAGGCACGAAAGCCCACTGTGGTGAATGCCCCGGTTTTCCAGCTGATCAAATTGGTACGTTCTTGCCATACGAACATGCGGCCGTTGATGTGCTGATTCAATTCCTGTAGGGCGCCATTGCAACTTATGTCGGACTTGAACTTTCACTCCTCATTTTGGTTGCCGTTGGGTCTTTCCATGTGACCAGCATGTTTATAGCTTCTTCGGTTCTCAAACTTGTGTCGGCCCTGCTCATGATAACGCTGAGTCTTGTTGACCACAGCAAGAGCCCAAGGCCATCCGTGCTGTTGAATAGTTATTTGTTTTTGACTCTTCTCCTGGACGCAGCCCAGGCAAGGACACTGTTCCTGTCATCGGGCGACAAGCCCGAGCTCACCTACAGTAGCATATTCAGTGCTGCCATTGCTCTAAAGGTGGGAATATTGGTATTAGAAGCCCAACGAAAGGCCAAATGGGTAAGCTGGGACGAAAAGGACCACAGTCCGGAAGAGACGAGCGGAATATTCTCCCTCGGAGTCTTCTTCTGGCTCAACAGGATGTTTCTCAAAGGATACAGCAAAATTTTGGCCCTAACGGACCTTTACCCGCTCGATAGTACTTTGAGCAGCAAATATCTCCACGATCTTTACTCCAAGAACGCAGATTACTCCAAAATGAAGGGCGACAAATATGGCCTTGCCAAGGTTCTAATGCGCACACTGAAGATCCCGCTCCTTCTTCCTATACCTCCACGCCTAGCACTTCTTGGTTTCACATTTTGCCAACCGTTCTTCCTTGAAAAGCTGTTGGACCATCTATCCAAGCCTAAAGTCGAACCGAACGTCGGATATGGCTTCATTGGCGCTAGTATATTAATTTATTCGGGAATTGCCATTTCCACGGGTCTCTGCTGGTATGACAGTCCCGCCAAAGTACCCCCGCAAAGATCCTCTGCTAATACATGTTCAGGTACTTTCACCACCGAATGCTAACTATGGCAAGGTCCATATTAGTTACCGAGATTTTTGTCAAGGCTACAGAAGCTCGCATCGGAACCGGCGATGATAGTGCTGCGTTGACATTGATGAGCACAGATATAGAGCGGATCAATATGGGCTTCAGGGCTCTGCACGATATCTGGGCTAGCCTTATCCAGGTTGTTCTGGCTGGGTGGATGTTGTACAACCAACTTGGAGTAGTCTTCGTCGCACCCATAGGAGTTGTTATACTCTGCTTCGCCGGATTGGCAACCCTTATGAAGTCTATAGGGGACTCGCAGAGGCTCTGGATGGCAGGAGTCCAAAGGCGTGTCGGTCTGACGGCCACAGTCATCGCTAACATGAAGAACCTCAAAATATCTGGCCTCGCTGGTGCCATTAGCGACTTCGTGCAGAACCTCCGCGTGGCAGAGCTTACGGCTGGAGCCCGATTCCGCAAGATAGGCATTAGTGCGGCGCTCTTTGGCTTTATTCCGATGATGGTCAGTCCGCCACTGACCTTCGCATTTGCTCAACGAACACTGGATGCCACGAGGATGTTCACGAGTTTGTCATATCTTATGCTTTTGACAGTTCCGTTATCACAGATCTTCCAAACTATCCCCCAATTCTTCTCAGGTCTTGCCTGCTTGGGCCGAATCCAGGCCTTCGTGGAGTGCGAGACTCGCAACGATTTTCGTGAAGTTCTTGCCGATAGGAGACGGAGTTTGGAGAAGGCCCAGACAGATGCCATGCCTTTGGGCGACACAGAATTTGACCTTTCACATCCTATCGTTATAAGGAACGGAATGTTTGGCTGGGAAGCAGACAAGTTCGCCCTGCGAAACGTAAATACTCGGATAGCAAAATCATCGCTTACTATTGTCGTTGGACCAGTTGGATCGGGGAAATCTACGCTTTGCAAAGCACTACTTGGAGAAATTCCATTCAGCAATGGCAGCGTGGTTTTGAGCACTAGATTCCCCCACGTTGGATTCTGCGACCAAACAGCATTCCTTTCAAACAAAACCATCAGAGACAACATTATAGGGTTCTCCCCATTCGATAATGAGAGATATTCGGAAGTGATCGAGGCTACGGCTCTGGATTATGACTTCGACACACTCCCACAGGGCGACAGAACGAATGTCGGATCTGATGGGATTACATTATCCGGGGGTCAGAAACAGCGCATTTCCCTCGCGCGAGCTCTGTATTTGCACTCGGATCTGCTAGTTCTGGACGATATCTTCAGTGGCTTAGATGCAGATACCGAGGAACAAGTTTTCCGACTAGTCTTCGGACCAGATGGAGTTCTGAGACGGCGACGCTCTACAGTCGTGTTGTGCACCCACAGTATTAGACACTTACCGGCCGCAGATTACATCATAGCCCTCGGAGATGGTAGCATTGTCGAGCAAGGAAACTTTGATATGCTGATGGCTCATCCGGGGTATGTGCATAGTCTGGGGTTGAAAAGCTCTTCTGACAGCGATTCTTCGTCTGAGAAATCAGCGAAGAAAGAAACGAAGCAGCAACTGCTGCACACGACTACGACCAACACATCATCACTTGCATCGGAAGCAGATGGATCGCGGCAAGTTGGCGACAAGACGGTATATAAGCATTATTTCAAAAGCATGGGGTTGTTGTTAGCAGCATCCTGTTTTTTCTTTGGTATTCTGTGGGGTTTCTTAACGAACTTTCCAACTATTTGTAAGTTACGAAATACTACTATGGCTAGGTTGGCTCTTCGATTAACAAAGAAATCCATCCCCAAGACTAAAAGGCCTCCTATATGTATTGTTAACTAATGCCAATTTGCAGGGCTCAAATTCTGGTCTGAGGACGTCTACTCCCAGCACCCAGCTCATTCATTTGCATACTACGCCGGGCTATATGCACTATTTCAAATATGCGGTTTAATATCGCTACTCCTTCTTGGTATCGCTATCATGATAGTTTCTGTGAAAAGAGCCGGCGCCAACCTCCACCAAGATGCGTTGCGAACGCTGATTAGAGCACCACTAAGCTTCTTCACTGGAACGGATACTGGTGTCGTCACGAATCTATTTTCGCAGGATTTGAATCTTATTGACACAGAGCTGCCAAATGGACTGCTGAATACTTTATTTTCTGTAAGTCTGCAGTGACACTGCTCTTATTTGGAGAGCTCTCGGAAGAAATCGTTCGTGCTGACACGCAACTCCTAGATTTTTAGTGCTCTTGGACAAGCAGCTGTAATGCTGACTTCATCTCCATATATGGCCATAAGCTACCCGTTCCTCGCGGCCCTGCTGTATATCGTCCAAAAGTTCTACCTGAGAACTTCGCGGCAGCTGAGGTTGTTGGACCTGGAGGCAAAAAGTCCCTTATAGTAAGTCTTGGCAGTCATATACTGAACCATTGTTGTGCCCTATACTAACATATACTTTTTTAGCACGCATTTCCTTGATACTGTAAAGGGGATTACAACACTGAGAGCTTTTGGTGAGTACATATGAAATCTGGTTAACGCATTCCGATGTATGTTTCCTGATCCAGGGCCACTGCTGACACTAGACATAGGATTCCTCCCCGACGACCTGCAAAAGAACGCTTCCCTGATTAATTCCAGCCAAAGGCCCGCATACCTCCTTGTCATGGTCCAACAGTGGCTAAACCTTGTCCTCGACCTTGTCGTTATGGTGATGGCGGCGATTCTAACAACCCTCGCTGTTCGTCTCCCGTCCACCAACTCCGGTTTTACCGGTGCTTCGCTCGTCACCCTCATGAGCTTTGGAGAGAACCTTTCGGGCTTTGTCATATTCTATACCAGGCTCGAAACTTCTATCGGTGCTATAGGCAGACTGAAGACGTTCAATGAAACGGTAAAGCCAGAAGACAGAGACGATGAAGATATTGTCCCCCTCGAACAGTGGCCGCAGCGCGGTTTAATTGAGCTCAAAGACGTATCCGCCCATTACTCGTAAGTCACCCACCATTTTCAGTCACTAAAAGCTAAACCCATCAAGCACTGATACCACGACTGGTACCGCTCTACGCAATATCACCCTCACCATACCTGCGGGGTCGAAGGTCGCAATCTGCGGCCGCACAGGCAGCGGCAAATCTAGCCTCCTTGCCTTCCTCCTCAAGCTTCTCGACCCCGTCCCCTCCTCCCCAGGCACCGCATTCATTGACTCCATACCATTGCACCTCGTCTCACGCCCCGCCCTGCGCCAGCGTATCATCGCTGTGCCTCAGGATGCCGTCTTCCTGCCCGACGGGTCAACCTTCAAAGAGAACCTAGACCCAGTTGGCATCTCTACGGTCGCAGATTGCCAAGCTATCCTCGTGGCTGTAGAGCTGTGGCCGTTCATCCTAGAGCGAGGTGGCCTGGATGCAGAGATGAGCGCGGGGACCATGAGTGCTGGGCAGAGACAGTTGATGTCCCTTGGACGCGCATTACTACGGCGGCGGGTGCGGTCGAGGAATCTGGGAGTGGGATCTGCTGACTCAGAGGGAGGGGTATTGTTACTAGATGAGGTGAGCTCGAGTGTAGACCATGAGACAGAGCGGGTGATGCTGGAGGTTATTAAGGCGGAGTTCAAGGACTACACCGTTGTGGCGGTAAGCCATCGGCTTGAAATGATCATGGATTTCGATACAGTTGTTGTGATGGATACCGGGGAGATTGTGGAGGTTGGGGAGCCGAGGGCGTTAGCTGGACAGGATGGGAGTAGATTTGGGGAGTTGGTAAGGGCGGGTGGGATGTAAGTTGGGTGATAGCATTCTATGGTAGTTCGGGGTTATAAGGGTAATATCGGCAATGGTAGCTCGGTCATTATATGAACGAACCCAACCTTAGTATGGTCCTATAGGGAAGGAGACAAAATTTGTCCTAATAAACACAGCCACACCAATGAAATCTTCTAGACGGTGATCTTGGGGTTTGGCTTCAACGCTAACGGAGCTTTGTTGCTGATCATATCGTTCCTGACAGGCTCAGCCCCACCACAATTACAACCCAAAATGTATCGTGAAACCGAAAAAAATAGTAAGCATTCGAGTCCGCCTTACCAATTGCTCCGGCGAGGATTAGACTCCACCCTAAATAAATTACCATGGAGTCAAAATAAGTAAGCTTTCGATAATTTACTCCGACTGCAACTATAAACGTATTTATAAACTTAACTCCATCCCACCCACGATTTCTGACCCCAAACTAGCCAGCGAAGAGAGAAACGGAATCCTGGGCAATTAATTGATCATAGCCCCCGATCTAATATTTATCACATTATCACAAAAAACCACATATACGCATACGCAAATACATCCTGTCACCACAGCGTATCACTATGCTGCTCCCAGCCCTAGCTCTGTCCATCGCCGTCGCTCTTCCGGTAGCCAGTGCGTACCCTATCACTGGCACCTTCGTGAACTGCCGCTCTGGCCCCTCAACCAGTTTCGACGTCATCAGATCCTACGAACTGGGCGATGAAGTCAGCCTCACCTGTCAGATTGCCGGCGAAACTGTCCAAGGCGACTACCTCTGGGATCTCACAACCGATGGCTGCTATGTTGCCGACTACTTTGTAAAGACAGGCACTGTCGGCATGGTCACAGAAGAGTGTGTCCCCATCGGCGGCGGCTCTACTATGAATGGCCCCATCAGCCGCGAGGAGATCCTCGCTCGCGGCCAAGTCTGGATCGATCTCCACGTCCCGTACTCTCAGTCGGCCGCCTACCCCGACCCAGCAGGCACGGATTACCGCACCGACTGCTCAGGATTCATTGCCATGGCGGTACATGCTTCAGCGCCTGGAGAGTCGACCATTGGGCTCATTGATATCGGTACGGAGATCGCGTGGAAGGACCTCCAGCCCGGTGACTTTGTTGGGACTCTTGGGCCGGGGACTGGTGGGGATAATGGACATGTTACATTGTTCCACTCGTGGGTTGATAATAGCACTACGATCTATAACACGCTCGAGTGCCGTGGTACAGCGTATGGGTGCGTGGCTTACCAACGGCCTATTGGGTGGAAGGATGGCAATTTCACGTCGAAGCCATATAAGTATATCCATGTGGAGGAGTAGATTATAGTGGGATGCTAGCCTTTATGTTATTATTAGAGTAAATAATTTTTTAAAGGGGTTGAATACTATATTGTGATTTTTTATTTTATCTATTATTAGATAAATATCCAAAGTAGAATATTATATTAGAATCCATTTTAAAGGGCCACACTAACACTTACATCGACAGGACGAGAGAGGCAGGCAAATGATAGGTAAAACAGTGCCTAATAACAGAAACACAAGAGAAATCAAGTGAGATATACTAAAAGAGGGAGGTGTTAGCATTGGCTTTGATTTGTCCGCGGGAGCAATTCGCTTAGTATTCGAACACGACACTGGTGTCCGAATACTAAGCCAGTGTCCGAATACTGGAACTCCTCGTTCAGTATGGCGGCTACTTGAAGGCGGCCGACGAATAGGCCCTTTCTCCAGCATTACATTCTAGCCAAAAAGGGCAAAAAACATACAACAGTGGGTATTCGCTGGTGGTCACCCACCCAACTACTAATCCATCGATCTCAAGCAACCACTTGCTTTTTACTTTAGTTGGTGACATCTGGCCTAGTAGGTGAGCGTTGCTGTCTCAAGTTTTTGATGCTCTCACGATAATCTAGTTATTCCCCTTAGTTTTGTGATAACAACCATGTTAACAACAAAAGATGACTAGTAAGCGATGGATAGTATGCTAGGGCAACTCTTCCAAGTAAACTCCTGTAACAAAGCCATTTTTTGTCTCCAATTACAATCTGCTTGCAATAATAAAGAGAATAGCTACATCACACGCATTGTGAAATCTACCATTCGGGAAGTTGTCACCGTCCTTAGCCCATTGATCTCTTTACATTTACAGGGCGACTTCCAGTCCAAACTAGGCAAGCTCTTGCAGGAAGCTGTGAAGCTTTGGAGCCCTGTTCAGAGAAGCACTGTGAGACTATGCGTTAACAATGAACTAGAACATAATTGGGGTATAGTTAAAGACTACAATAAGCTAGTGGATTCGATTCTGGATCCGATGAAGCATGTCCTCGTTCCTCCTAACCCTACTAACAGCTAGATTCCTCGAGTATTAATTGGCTACGATATAATATGTCAAGGTTACACACTTTGGTTAAGTCAAAGTATGGTGGTTGCTGCAGGTCTCGAGTGCAGTCAGGCAAAATCTCTCATTTTAGCCCACGGAAGCCTAAGCAGCAGTCACGGGGCAGTGGCGCAGCGGGGTAGTGATAGGCGGAGACTTGCCAACACCTCTAGGAGCTCAGTAAGGGCATAATACATTTTCAGATCATGTCACAAGTCGGAACAAGGTACTGGGTGAAAACCCTGGCTGAGAATAATCAGACTTCTAATTTATGTAAGAATTGTCGTATGGTTGTAAATCATTCATTTTATGCAGTAATGTGGCCACGTGCCTCATACCTTTCAGAAGGATAGTTCAGCATAGCCACAGAACACGAATTGTACAGAATTATGAGACGCCGTGCCTGCATAGGTTTTGAAATTCGTGAAGTTACACTAACCACCATTCTCAAGCGGGAGCAAACGCCCTCGGAATATCTGTCTAAGTCGGCGATAATCCCCTTGAAGCTGCTGACATTGCGTCCGTCAACAACATGGTCATCATCAGATAGGAAGACTTTCTGCAAGTTCTAAAGCTTTATCCAACCTTTGGAGCTTGTACCCAATCTCCGTTCTGGTACTAGAAGTAGCATAGCTCTCTGCCGCGATGTCAGCCAATTCTGTATCCGAAAGCGTCCCGACATATTCGGGACTTATTGCTCTCACTGGGCCAGTACAGCCAGAACAAGTATATCAACATCTATGCAACAATGAGTATAGAAGTGTCACCCCTACCCTGCTCCAATTAACAACCTTTCGGACTTTGCCACATCAGGTAATCGGAAGTTAAATGTCGTCATCTCCTGCCTCGAAGATATCTTCAAGCAGCTCACATTTGTCGGTGACCCCGAACTAGGGCTGTGCATTGCGAAGCTGCTCGGCTTGAGGAGATCGGGTAAGTCCCCAGTTAGACTAGTAGCAGCACAAGGTGGGTTGTCCATGTCGAGGTCAATAAGTCCAGATAGATCAAGTCTATTATGCTTACGCCGCTTAAATGTCTAAAGAGGGATTGTACATAGTAATAGTGATTATAGTAACTGCAGCGACGCTAACTAATTTGCACTACCATTAAGACAGCCGTCAACAAGACTTATTGCCTTCTGTAACTCCGCAGCATCCTTACACGTCGCAAAAACCATGCGATCCCATCTCACAATTATGTATTTTGCATTCGCACCTAGATCCTTCCTTATCCGGTTCGCGTCATAGCACAGCGGGTCTGGCCTCGTAAAGCCTGTTGTTCCTGCCCCGGCCGCAGTATACTCTTCAGCATCAATGATGCGTACACAAGTGCTCGTATCCTGCAGTAAGTCGAGATGGGTAGGTGCTGGTCCTGCGACGCTGCCGCGTTGGTTCTGGATCAAGTAGGTTGTCTCCATTGTGTCTAAAATGTGGCCATTCGCGATTTGGGTGGTTATACTCTTGACCTCTTCTAGTGCGACAAGAAGCTGTTGCAGCGAATCAAGAAGCGCGACAATCTGAAAACAGCCGTTCTTCTCAGCTTTGAATATTGCATCGTCTGTGAACATTGGAATAGGAGGCGCTGGTCCATTAATAGGCGCACAGAAGACTTGGGGGAAGGACTTTCCGCCTCCAAATTGGGGCAAGAACGGCATCCCTGGAGCCCAGTCGTACTTCGTCATGCCTTGGGCTCTAGGGCCTAGTTCCAACTGTCGTCTCCAGGCTGGCACAAGCTGTACAGCCCAAAGCACCCATTTCCGCACGAACGCCTTTATCCGGGATGGCTCATTGCAGTATTCCCCATTTGCAATCGTGGCTGCCAAGGAGCGTTCGAGTTGCTGCTTTCGTTCCGCGTACCAACCGCGGAGGAGGAAGTCGTAGTCCTTGCAGGACGGGCTGATGGCGAGGCGAAGCCGCCAGGCGAGTGATGTAGCATCTCGAAATCCGGACGCGATGCCCTGCCCTCCAACTGCGATAGTCAGACCCTCACTTCTAATATATTAATGTCGAGGCACTCACATGGTGGGAAAACGTGAGCAGCATCACCGCAGAGGATCACGCGCCCCAAAGACCAGCGATTGCAACTTCTCGCCGAGAATGAAAAGGGGCGGGATCGTATGCATTCGATACAATCTTCTGGCCAAGATACATCTTCTGGTAGGCTGTGTCAATGTCAGCATAGAATAAACGACATCTTATAGCGTTATATTCACCCGTATTTCTTGCCTGGATGGCGCAGATATGGGAGTATAATCCTCCTCGTCTCTTCTTGTGATGCCATTTGGTTTTTGTCCTCACCTTCCTTAACGACAAATTCGAACCGCCATAATCGATCTTCAGTGCGCCCAAATCGACCACAAACTGAGGGTCTGGCAGGATCACATATGAAGTTGAAATATGGAGGGAAAAATAAATCGTACACCTCTTCTGGGGTGTAACCTAGGTCCCAAAGAGGAAACTTAGGGTGTGATTTTGGATTGGGCAGAACTAAACGCCAGTTCAAGGCAACCCAAATCGCCTCGTAGTGAAACCTATATTGATCAGCTTGAGGAAACAATCTAAGATGGTGGTGATGTACTCGTTGCTTTTCTCCATGATGACCCCGCGAGGTTCGAGGTAATTCTTTCTCGTAAAACCTGTTTTTCCGTCTGCGCCGACCAGAAACTTAGCGCGTACTTTTCGATTTTGACCGGCTCCATCTCTATACTCGACATAGACGTATTCTTCGTCCTCTTCGATTGCGACGACGGTCGAATTTGATCTTAAATTGCAAAATGTCTTGTTCATGGCAAGTCTCAACTGGTTTTCCAATGCTGGTTGTTTGTGGCTCATAAATCCTACGTGGCCGGTGCCTCCGGTTATCTACTGCTGGTTAGCAGTTGTCAGACGTATACAGCACGCTGTGGGGCTATCTTTACAGTATCTTGGTTGAACTGCAGAAATGGCTTGCATGTAAGGCCTTTTCCTCCCTCAATGAAGCGGAACATTCCCACAGCTATGCATCTGGTTAGCAATGCAGACTCCCGCGATATGGCTTTCACACGACTCACATTTCCCTACATCTCGAAAGAGTGCCTCATATTTCCCAACACCTTGAAGGCTACGAATCCCGTCTTCATCTAAGACAATCCCTCTAGGATCCGTTGTTATATCTGACTCCTTCTCTAGGATAAGATGTCTCACACCTAGTCGTCCTAGGTTTGCAGAGAGCAACGCGCCTGCAGGGCCACATCCGCAGATAATTATCTCGAATTCTTCGTCCACTGCTGAGGACATCGTAACTGACGAGGGCAACATAGGTTACTATGGCTTATTAGAAATTCAGCGGCGGATGTTCTTGTGAAATAACATATCAAGAGAATGAAGATGGATCAGAACCAATGCTAACAATTATCCAAGTGAGTCTTTTGAGTTAACGCAGCGCCATGAAAAGCCACGGGTAGCCGGCCCACAGGGGAAACACCTGCCATAAATGATCTACCTTTTTGACTGATTTGGCTAAGGACTGGCATGCATTAAACCGCGGAGAACCTAGGAGCTAACGAACACATGCGTTGCGGAGGCGGAGGTGTGGGAGGATTGCGACGGGGCAGGGGCGAAAAAGAGAACTTGTGGGACTGAGGCACATTGAACAACGCCTGCTCCGTAGAGCCGATCTATCTTACTAGGGATGCAACATTGTAGAGGAATGCTTTTCTAAGAGTTATTATTTACAGGTATGGATTAGGTGATAGATTGTGGGGATGGTGGGGAAGCTGCCTGACGTCTTTTTGGTCCAACAAAGTGGATCTTCATCCCATAACGTTCCCGTCCCACAGTCCTACTGTCCCACTGTCCCACCATTCAGATCCCACAGTCCTACTGTCCCACTGTCCCACCATTCAGATCCCACCGTCCCGCCATTCACGTATGTACTTGCATTTCTCCAGATAACTAAACTAGTTTAACAACTATTCGTATACAAACTGCAATTCCTCGGCAGTTGTGCGGGGTAACTAGTAGACTTATATGATGTATGAAAGGTTACTCTAAAACACTCTTTGCGTTATGATCATAAGGATATCTATAGTACAGATGCACCTATTCTTTAAGATTGCTGCTTATCGTGTGTGTCATACATCACCTTCAGTTAGGCCAGAACTGAGGCTAAGAAGACTTTAAACAACACTCAGGTCTTCTCACCATTGAATACCCCGACATGGTTTCTACAGTGGCCGACATCACAGTATGTTTTCTCGTGGCTCATCCCATCTTCAAAATCATTATCTCACATAATTACCAATTAGAATAGTGGTGGCCAGAAAGCAAATCCCGACCTGGCTTCTAAACCCGGTCCCCTCAATAATGGCAATGAAGGGTACTCACTTCCCGCTAAGGAAGCAATGAAAATGATCGGCTGGGACAGCATGAGCATCAGCGACTGGAAGGCCCGAGAGAAAATCGACGAGAGCAAACAAATCCGGCTTGTACGCCTATCACATATGCGCTACCAGCAGCCCGACTTCACAGAGATGTCGATATTCTTGGAAAACTTCGGGATGCATTGCGTGAAGAAAACAGAGGACGCCATTTGGTACAGAGGATACGGCTCGGAACCTTATGTATATGTGGTTGAGAAAGGTCCGAAGAAGTTCCTTGGCGGTTCGTACACTGTGGAGAGTTACGCAGATTTAGAGAGGTTGGTACCCGAGAGCCATTTTCTACACATCTAGACGAGGTCATCATTGCTAATAATAATTTAGGGCTGCAGCAATACCCGGCGCAAGTAAGATAGAAGAGTTGACAAACGCTCCAGGAGGGGGCAGCCGTGTTACAATCTATGACCCGGAAGGTTTTCCCGTCAACCTCCTATATGGCCAGGAATTAGTCGAACCAGGCCAGCTCCCTAAGAAGCTCGTATATAACTTTGAAGAAGACAAGTCGCGCATAGGATCCTTCCAGCGTTTTACAGCAGGCCCAGCTGCAGTCCACAAGGTAATAATATCTTAGAGCGTGGTCCAAGGATGCGTACTGACAAACAACAAAGCTCGGCCACTACGGTCTCTGTGTCCTTGACCTTCAAAAGCAAGTCCAATTTTACACTCGCACGTTTAATCTCGTCCCGTCCGATTTCATGTACGTTCAGGACCCGAACGATCCATCCGCACGTATCGAGGTAGCGCTCTTTGCACACATCGACCGAGGCGATGACTTCGTCGACCATCATACCTTCTTCATGAGCAAGAACCCGACGGCACATGTGCACCATGCCTCATTCGAGGTGCATGATTTTGATACCCAGATACTGGGACACCAGTATGTTTCCACCATTTTGTTTGACGCATCATATCTGTAACGATAGAAAAAAACATACTCTTGTGAGCTAACGTTTCTCTAGATGGCTAGCTAAGAAGGGTTACAAATCTGTTTGGGGAGTAGGCCGACATATCCTGGGGTCCCAAATATTTGATTATTGGTGGGACCCTACCGGTTTCATGATCGAGGTACGTTTGTATCGCTTTTTCTCCTATCCCATCATCTCTTTCGATGTCTCTGCCCTATCCCATCATCTCTTTCGATGTCTCTGCCCTTTCCAATGCATTTGCTGATAACTCCTCTAATAGCACTACACGGATGGAGACACTGTCAACAAAGATACACCTATTGGCTTTGGTCCCGCAGGGAGCGACTCCCTTGCAGTGTGGGGCCCAGAGGTTCCCGCTGATTTCCTGGAATAGGCGGCCATGAGAAAGATTCGATGAGAAGTTGACGGTGGGCCCCAGAAGAACTAGCTCATCTTAAGTATCTGATTTTAGTTCTAATCATACAATGAATGGCCCTATTAAAAACGATGCATTTAAATGAGGGTCTCACACAGCGTGTCGCCGGTTGTTATTGAGTTACCCGTGAGAGTCCGCTAGTGATCGCTCATGATGAACTTCCAGTCCTCATCGCTGTCCGCATCCACGAGGGTGGATAACGTTGCAGCATACTTCCGTGCAATGCCCCAATGTCCAATACGTTGTAACATGTCGATTAACGTACACATCATGGCAGCCCCCACATCTGAGGTTGGTCGGAATCGTGTCGTAGGATCCTCTTCGGGACTAAACGCATTACTGGCGTCATCAGTTGCCGGAAAGGTACCGCCTACACTAGTGCTAGCTGCTGGCGAACCGAAGAGATGTTGCGGTATTGGCGCTCCTCGAACTGTAAACTCAGGGAACTCCATGGTGGGCTGCAGCTGTGAGTCAGGGGAGGCTAGGTGAGAGGTTTGATTATGGCCATGTGCTTGAAATGAGCTAGGTCGACGGAAGCGTGTGTAGCAGTAACTGGCTATTCCTGCTAGAAAGAGGCAGTGTGGAATATGGATGGCAGCTTCAGCGTCGAGACGCAAGGCTCCAAGAGAGTAGAGCAGGGCATGGGCGTGGAGAATGCAGCGCTGGGCTTCTCTCGATGTTGCCCAACTAGTCGCATACGCAAGATCCGCATCCAACGTCCAGTTCTCTGCGCCATTGCGGCCAACAGCGCGTTCGAGGACATTAAAATCAGTTACTAGGCTCATGAAGACAGTGTGCCATAGTACCATGAGGCAGAGCGTGTCTGGACGCTGGATATTTTGGTTTTCAGAAACGCCGACGTCTCTTTGAAAGGTGCGATACCAACAAATTAGAGCTTCAAAATATTTGTTAAAGTTTGCGGAAGCAGGACGTATTTGACCCATCTGTTGTTTCTCGCTAATTGTCGCGGAGATGCCATGGAGTATGACATATGCAGTGAAGTGACTATTTTTCCAGCTTAATTCCTGGGGCAGTAGCCGCGAACCATGATCGTGGTGATGATTTACGTGTAGACATTCATGAACTGGTATCCGAGATGCCGACTGACGGTGCATTTTCTCTCTCCAAATGGCTGCGCTCGGTGCATTGAAGATGTCGTCGTCAGCGGCCACCGGCACTAGGATTGAATCGTGACGGAGAAGTGGTTCATGATGAAACATGCAAGCAAGCTTGGCATCATGGATGTACAATCCTAGCACTGTCCTTCAAAATATCCAATATAAGTAAACGCGTTTTCCGCCTTGGATATCCACATACCTTACAATTGACTCCGATCTTGCCCAAGCCTTCCAAGCCTCATGCAAACTCGGACCACTTAGATGTTCAACTTGGGGATGGCTTGTTCTATAGTTAAACATTTGGCATCTCCTTGCCCACTATATGGAAGACATTAGCCTTACTACTGCGGAGTTTAGTACCTCGAAACCTACAGCAATAATTGAGCCATGAAAGGCCTCTACAATAGCAAGATGTTTTGAAACCTGCCAGTGAATAGATTGTTAGAAACGGCATTAGATTAATCAAGGCCAAATATACCCCAGATAAGAACCCGAATGTTTGACCGACTAAGGCTGCCTGTATCATGGATGCCGCCTCTGTTGGATCAGATAAGACTGTATTTTCCCACTAGAAGTTTGGTTAGCCGTATGTAGGGTGGTTTGCCGTTTCAAATTACACACCGACGCTAGAATAGCTTTGTTAAGTCTTTCAAATATACGTATACCCTGGCTTGCTGCTCCCTTTGATCCGAGAAGTAAACTACCTATGGACGTGATTGATAATAGTAACAGCGAGTTCTTCGGTGTAGGTCGAAACGTCTGGCTGTGTATAACCGGAAATATAGGATTAAATTTAGTGAAATATATTTGGACGGATAGATTCTGCGTTTAGTATCAGATTTCTGTCTTCATCTAAGTCATTTGACAGAAAATTGGCATACCAGGAATTTTGTCGACGGGAGCGGCTCATCAATTGTGCGAGCTCTAAGTTGTTGGCTTATCCTGTGACGGAAGCTGTCTCCGATGTCATATTGATCTCTCGCGGTGACTGGAGTCATCTGGCCTGTGGTGGCACCGCCATGATCATCCTTTTCATCAAGCGGGTCAATATGAGAGAACCATCCTCTGCGGACGCGTTCATTTGTGACATCCTTTCGTTCTCCATGCATCTCAGCCTCAGAAATCTCTCCCAACTGTGGCGCACTTGGCATGGCCGTTCGATTAACTTGGGATTGAAATAAAGGCTCGGTGGCGCACAGGGTCGTGGAGACTGACGTGTTTAATGCCTCGAGATCGAAATCATAGCCTACCAACCATGACGGCCCTGGAGACATCAGTGAGCCCTCCCAAAGCCTATTCGTAGATATTAGTGAAGCACTGGTGAGGTTTCCCGTTGGGTCTGGAAATGAATTTTCCATAAAAAGTCCTTGGCTGTCACTCTGTATTGTAGTCTGCGTGCGCATATCATGTACGTTGCCATCTGCGCTAACTGTTGGGTGCACTGTGGGAAAGGGCGACGTCTGGCTCTCATAGCCATTTTGCATTGTGCTATTGTTAATTTGCTCTGGGATTGAACTTGGCCAACCTTGAAGATCAAAGTTTATTTCAGGTCGTTCTATCGCACGTTGCTCTGTGCTGTGGCTATTGTTCTCAGAAGATATATGGCCATCATGGTTCATTTGCGATAATGTGATGCCGGCTTCGAGATGAGAAAGGTCGATGTCATGGGTTTTGGAGTGTCGAAGTAGAGTGTCACTATGGCAATTTAGCCTTTCACTATGGACAGAATCAGGTGGCGCGGATACTGTCTAGTGTAAACCTTACTGCACATATCACAACGAAATGGCTTCTCCTTTGTATGGCTTCGCTCATGTCGTAGAAGATGCTCTGTCTTCCTAAATATCTTTTCGCAGTATTGGCAATGCTTGTCCTTGTTTTGAACACCGGCAGCACCTGCAGGTTCGTTCCGGCTGTCAGAGGGATTCCTAGTGCTTCGCCTCGAGATTGTCCGTAGTGGCATCGACATTCTTAGTTATAAAAGATTTCCTAAAGTATGCAGTGAAGGACGGGGCATCAACATATCTAATGCAGCGTGGATAGGAAGGGGTTGCGGAGAGAGAAAGAAATGGCGGGGAACAATCCTGGGGAAAACCAATCCCCATATAATTGGTCCCACATAATTGGTCCGACGCCTCTTCGCTCACAGTAGGTACCCGCTCCATAGCAAATAATATGAAACGGTACTTATTATTTTTATTTCCGCAGTTGGCTTGGATATTACATTATAAAGGTATGCTTTGATGATAATCTAGATTAAGTAGTCTACAGAATAGATTCTAGCAGTAACTTATGGGTGGAACTTAGTGTCACTTTCTTCCTCCGACTCAGATGTGTAATTGGCAACCATCGACATAAACCTAGTATTCTAAAAAGTGCCGTGCACATACCTAAACATAGAAAATTTTTCCTCTCACACACGGATCCGTGTAAGTGAACGACTCAAATCCGGCTATAGCTCTTCTACTCGTAGCGTATTTTATTAACCAATGTCCCGATCTTTTCAATATAGACAGAAAACTGGCTGCCATCTTCAAGCACCACAGCTGGCTTACGAAAGTAGCCGATTCCGGCTGGAGTGCCCGTCAAGAAGATTGTTCCCGCCTCGAGTGTCGTTCCTTTAGAGAGGTAGGAGATTTGTTGGCGGATGTTGAAGATCATGTCGCTTCTTAGGTTAGTGGGTCTGCGTGATAATCAGGGGGTATGCTTAAAATCCTTACCTAGTGTGTCCGTCTTGTACAGTTGTTCCATTATAGCTGCCCTTGATTTGCAGAGTCTGTGGATCTGGAATGACAGAAGTGGCAACCAGGACAGGGCCAATGGGACAGCTACTATCCAAGCCCTTTGACATACTCCATTGAGCTGTAATCATCTGCATAGTCCTTGCTGACACATCGTTCGAAGCAGTATAGCCTAGAACATAGTCTAAGGCATCTTCTTCTGAGATATCCCGACCAGTCTTGCCGATTACAAGGCAGAGCTCTGATTCATAATCGCTAGTGCCGTCCTGCGCACATTTGGGGATGTTGACTGTGGCTGGGTAAGGCCCGATCAATGCGGAACGCGGCTTCGTGAAGAGAATAGGAACCTTCGGAATAGCGAAACCACCCTCCTGTAATAGTGGTCAGTTACAGTTGAGGTGTTGCTGATATTGTGCTTAATCCTGGGCTCTTACCTGTGCATGATCTTTATAATTCAGACCGAGACATCTGATATAGTTGCAACTCTCTCGTTCAACAGGTGATTGTAGCTAGAAGTTTGGTTAAGGTTATAATTCGAACTCAGTTGGCAACGTCGAACTTACGAATTTCACGGTGAAAATGTTTTCGGTAGCCTCTCCGTCGAAAATGGTGCCGACAATCTCGTATGCTTTCACCTCGCGCCCCTCCAAGGTGTCTAATCCGACATCGCGACTTGGATCTACTAACTGTCCGATGTGCGACTGATTGTCTTCAACGGCAACAAAACGAATAAGATGAGTCCAAGAAGGCATTTTCTGAAGAAGCCAGTGGCAGGTGTTGGGATAAATCAGGTAGAGTTTCTAAACCATGAGACACAACGAATGTATTGGGCAGATGTGTATCTATATGCTGTGGGACGCCCCATGACGGCGGTTCAGCGATACTAAAGAGTCCCACATCCAAACAGAGAGTCAATCGATCAACTTAGAATCACTCGGAACCTTCATACAAGCTCACGACATTTGCCGAATCCCTACTCCGTACTACCCTCTGCAAATGTGTAAGGTGGAGACCAACATAATTATCGACGGATGCGATAGGTATACAGTGGCAAAAGGGGGTTACCGCTTCGTGCGATGTGGGGCGAGAAGGATGTGGGACAATTTTATTTGGGACAGCAATGTGGGACAGCAATGTGGGACGGAATCAGAGAGTTTGATTTCATTAGTGAGCTCTAGTACACTAACAACTTGTGGGACCACGGTAAGACCAACTATATGGATGCCAACTCTGGATAGGTCCGCTAGCAACCACCATTGTTAGTAATTCGGCAGGACAATTCAGCCATAGCGTGTAAGGCAAGCAACAAATGATGGGGCTATAGGCCTGATTCATGTCCAACCCCCAGATCATTAATGGGATTGGCCTAATGTCGAACGAGGCCGAGACCCGAATGTGGGCCAATGCAACTTTGAGCGCTAAGAAGCCCTGTATATCATGTGGAAAGCTGCGACAAGGTCCCTTTGTTTCCGTGGCGAAGCAGACTAGGTTTGTTAGCTGTAGCTGTGCATGCGCAGTAACAGTAAATGACGACAATGATTATTATGAGCAAATCCATCCATTCTAGATCGAAGAAGACAGTTTCTCGGCTGAGGCCCAAACCCTCCAAGCATATCAAGGGAATCGAGCATACGTAGTAACATCCCTTTATAGACCCAACATATTGAATTGCTATCTTTGATTGGCATCCGCCACAACCCCTGAAAATTATCACCTCATCCTCTGTCGTTAATACATACTATGAGATTAACGTGCGCACCTGAGGAAACGGTCATGGAAAGCCATAGCGGGAAAATCGTACCTTGACTGATCTCCTACAACACCTACATTTTAATGTCATATGTTAGCCATAACTTCATGCAGATGGCTAGTAGCTAGTCCAACCTAATACGCACATAGCTCTAACATAGGATAGGCGCTCTATTTTAACAATCAATAAAACTAATTTTACATTGGATAAGGCGTGGCTAAAAATGTGCAGATTTATATTAGCTATAATTAGAAGCAGAGCTGTAAATGCAACTTTGTTCCCTCCGTATGAAGTTTTAAATATCTTAAGCAGTGACGGCGTGATGGTTCTTCGCGTGTAAATCCTCTAATGGCGCGTCAACATGGTAAGTCATAACCTTCCTTAGGTCGCCAATAAAGAAGCAAGTTATGCACGCCACTGCACCAAACGGAGCTGCTATGATGAACACTACTCGTATTCCATCTGCTGATGCTTGCTTCAAAGCCGCAGTTCCTGCTGCAACAATGAGCGGATTGACTCCAGGGACATGTGCAACTCCTGTGGCATTATCGGAGGCTAGAGCTTCGACAAATTCCGTAATAGAACTTGTAGGCAACCCGGCGCTTCTGGCTCCCGCAGCTATATAGCTTGGTATGTAACTAGCGAGCCGGTTACTCAGTGCCGCAGCGTAGATTGCGGTAAAAACAGTTGCGGCCACAGCTCTGAATGACGTGGTCACTGCAGTCGCAGTAGCAATCAGATGATGGGGTGTAGAAAGCTGGACTCCTGAGATGATTAGTACGAGAGGAGCGCCGAATCCAATACCAGCAAGCCCGGAAAAGATAACCGCATTCGTGGAATGGCTTGGTTCAACCGTAGCAAGTCCGACGATGCCAGCAGTCATGAGGAGGAATCCAACGAACAGCGGGCCCTTAATGTTCCTCAGCTTTGTGCTGACGTAGCCATAAGGTATTGTGCTTAATCCAGCAGCTACCCAAAAAGGCTGCTCTCTTGCCGTTAACAGAAATGCGTCGGTCTCAAAAAGCGAGGTTGTCCTAATGATAATTAGTGAAGTGTACATAGGCTTTGATATAGTGAACATACAAGACCGGATAGAATATAATATAGCTAAAGAGCAAGATGCCTTCAATGAACATAAGGCCAACACAGATAGCGAAGGTACGTCCGGTATCCTTTCCACTGACGAAAAGATCATGATGCAAGATGCCTGTCTTGGTGAACAGCCATTCGTAAATACCGAACGCGATAAGGAGCACAAGGCCAATAATCAGCGTAGACAGTGTTTCAACAGTTTTCCATAGGAAAATACCTCCACCAAGATTAAGCCCAGTCAAAAACAGGGCGAGACCAGCAGTAAGAAGGGCAAAACCTGGAAGATCGAGTCGCCCGATCTTTTGCGTAAACGACAGGTGATCAAGACGAGTATGTCTCTTTGGCGGTCTGTACCCAAGGAAGATACCAAGCGCGGTTATTCCCCAAAGTGCCATTTGAAACCACTATCAGAGATGTAAGCTTAGTTTCATTGGTAAATTGAGATAATAACGCTTACATAGAAATTACGCCACCCAGTATGCGAGTTTGTCCTTGTTAAAGCACCAACTATCAAAGGTCCTATGCAAGCGCCAAGAGCCGCAGCAACGTTCATACCAGCTTGCACCACTGCAAACCAGTTAGGTCAATCTCGTAATAAAGCAGTTGTATAAATACTGTTGATTATGGGACTTACTAGGCCTCCATCTCTTTGGAAGTATTTCACTGGGAACACAGTAGGCTAGTGGAACTGTAGCAAAACCAAATCCAATCAAGATCTGGGCAACTATCAGCCGGTATATGTCCTTAGATCCCGGCGCAATCGCTGCACCGATAAAAGATATCAGAGAACAGCCTACGAGAAGTGATTTCCGAGCCTGGAAAGTGTCTGAGGCAGAGCAGATGACGGGAGCCACGACCGCTTGCACTAGTGAGAGGGCATTCGGCACCCAGGTCTCACGAACCGGATCATTGAGATCTTTTCCTATGTAGGATAACTAAATGCATTAGGGTATTATTCAACTGACGATACCTGCTAGAGTGACTCTTTTCACTTACGACTGCGGGAGGTCCTTGGAGAGCTAACACCTGGACCAAATTCAGCGTGAACATGGCCACTAGAGCGAGATAGGTCCTCATATGAATCTCTGGCTCTTCCTCGTCGTTGTCATACACTAGATTCGCGTCCAGAGAAGGAGGAGACTCCGACTTCAGATTGTCTCTTCCGGCCTGCTCGTGGTGGACAATGTCATTGTTGTCGGCTTTCTCCTGAATTGTCCCATCAGAACACATTTTGCCGAGATTATGTTAATTACAATGACAATTTGTTAAACTGAAGGACAGATGATGAAGCTGACAGGGCTCCAGTCCATAAATCAACTGAGCGTGAGCCTTTGACTTTATCTCTGACATGTTGTAACATGGGGTACTGTTACTGTACTGTTATCAGTAATATATAGCGAAAGACGGGTTAGGCCGCCCTTGATCCAATTGCCTTCACCCCAGATCCAGCAGTCCCACATCCGAACGTCTGTATCCCGTCTCTAGCGTTGCGCCTCCACAACCTGTCCCGCCGAAAAGTGTGGGGAAATATTGCCAGGGGAAACTGCGGGGGAAATACTGCGGGGAAAATATGGCGCCACCACCGGGCCCCAGCCCGACCAATCATAGGTCTCCTTAAACATCTGCAGAATGCCGTACTTTTATGCCGTACGGCATAAAGGTGTTTAGGTCATTGATCGTAAACTCCATAACCCTGCAGAAGGCAAAGATGCCAACATCCATATCATTTAGTAGCAGAACTCTAGCGTTAGCGACGGTTTCCGGTATCTAAAAAGTAAGTGTTAGCGTAGAAAGAATCATTAATTGTGTCTCAGTTATATTTTTACCGTATAATCATCCCCTCATATCTTCGTCTACACCTTGAAACACGGCACTTCCTCCCTCGAATACCTACACGCTCTAAGCAGCGCATTCGACTCTCCTAGAACGATCCCCCTCGTCGTATCATCTTTATATTCCGCAAAGTGCAGCACGATACATCCCTCTTTCGATATCCCTCGTTCTGCTTGGCAAATATTCCTTCAGAGGGGCCTAGAAGCTCTGCGAAAAGCGCCACCTATTCTTGCGCTTCCCCCCATGGCGCAGTTGGGCCATGGGCGACAACTGGCGACATTACCCAAATGCTGCAAGAGACAATCCTATCATACCGCCTACTGTTGGGAGTCGTCAGTTATTCCAAAAACCCAAACCATTTGAGAATATTCCAGAGGCTGAAAGGGATACATATCTTGAGAGGGTTTGTGGTCAGAAACGCTACCAGTCGACTTCTAACATCCCCGAGAGAAAGACTTACGACCTTTCTCATGACTTCCCTATTCTTCAAAGCCGATTACAGCCACTCCTACGCCACCTTTCAGCGAATAAACCCCATGCATGGAGAGAACTATGGGAAGATAAGGGCGACTCTGCTTCATGGCTCACATTCTGGGCTGTGCTAGTCATTAATGGCATGGGTCTCATTTTGGCAATGCTTTAAACGATACTCCAAATTGTCCAAGTTATTCAACATTGATTCTCGATAAAAGTCCCATCACGCATTACACTTCGCATTTGATTCTCAGTCTCACAGATTGCACGGATCGTCTAGAAATGTAGGGATCGCAGCAATTGCACTTGCTGCGATTACTATCGTATTAATAGCATTTTTATTTTTGATGTACTAGAACAAGTACTGTACAAAGGCAGCTACAGTAGTAGAACGGAAATTATCTGCTCGAGACGAACTGCAAAATCGAAAGTCAACACAAGGCGATGATCGTATGACTAGTGTTTAAAAAGCAGTTGTTGAAATGAGAAGAAATAACAATGAACTACATGTCTATGAGGCACGGTAATACTAGGCCCCACTTATCGACGCCACATCCCGTCTCCGAACCTAAACAAGTTTTGGCCATAAGGCATAGGCTCGCTGTAAAAGACCTAAATGGCACCAAGATGTTTAATTATTTGACATAGATCTAATAAGGACAGAGATAAGGGCGGCGGGGTTATTTGCTTGTTCGATTATACCTAGTCACGTGGGAATTATGAATCCCGCATAATTTAGGCTCTAGCGGCATAGCTTTTGAAACATGCCGATGGCGGCGGAGCTACTGCAATTATCACAACTGCTTTCTGGCTTGGCGGAATAACTGATCTGTCGGCTGTTCCTGGTTAATCCGCAAGACTTAGCCAGATCACGCACTCGGAGACGTGATATAGAAGCCCAGATACTCAGGATCGAGGCCTGAGGTTTATAATTTTGTCCTGGAGCCAAATGGTTATTATCGGATCCGGGGATTCGCGGCCCCCTCACTAACTGAAGGACCAGGATGAAACAAGGTACATGAACTAAAACGGCCACACTCTGGTACTATTACGATGTTGACGCGAGACTGACACGAAAAGTTCACGAAAAGGTCGCGTCGCCTCACCCCGCTCACCCTGTTCACCCTGCTCACCCTCGCTTCACCCTTTAGGGCGACAAGGAGCTCAGATTCCACGCTATACCTATTAGCACGATTGAGAGTAATAAGCAAGTGGATTACAAGCTTGTGTATGGCAGAGCGGACGGGATGCCTAATTCTCTTGAGTCTATGGTCGTATGTGGCTGATAGAATTTTAGTTTAGTTTAAGCAGAGTAATCTTCTTGAGGCTGACACCCTTCTTAGAGAGCGGGCAGAAAGAGAGTTTTGGTATTAGCAACGCTAAGATCTTGGCAAGGCTGTAACTCCACTCCTGAAACGTGACGAACCAGAGCCAGAAGCGACCCGCGCTCGTAAAGCCTTTTATTTGCTTTATTAAGATTCGGAATTATGGAAACGTTAACAGGACTAGAACTAATCTATCACGTTCGAAATACATTGCTTGTTGTTCTTGCACCATATGTCCTATATCGAATATGTTGGTGGATATACAAGGCTTACCGTGTTCGCACCCGCTTCCACGACATCCCATCCCTCCCACGCCACCGAATCTGGGGTAATTTGATCAATGGAGGAGAACGGCTCAAACCCTCATTGAAGCGCCATCCAGATTATGGCTTCGAGGAAATCTGGCAGGAACTGGGTGAACCAGGTTGCTTTTTGGTCGACCTCGCACCTATCGAGGCTCGCGGACTTCTGGTTATAGCGGAACCACAGTATGCAGAGGCGCTAATCAACTCCACGAAAGAGTTTAAATACTCCATTCCCAAAAGTGACAATTACGACCCCCTAAAACCAGTATTTGGCGCTGAATCCATAATCACGAAGGAGGGTGCTCCATGGAGGGAACTGCGCAAGCGCTTTAACCCAGGTTTCCAGCCAAGATATATCCATTCTCTCACCCCCTCGATTGTCTCCAGGGTAGAAATTTTCGTGGAACGTATGCAGTCTCTCGCGGAAAGCGGCCATACATTTAAGATGGTCGACTACGCGCAAGATCTCATTACCGATATCATCACTCAACTCACAATCGCGCAAGATTTCAATGCGCAATCCACGCCCGAGGGCCATGGCGAGAAATCCTCTACTGGCTTTCTTACAGCTAGTCGACGCCTCAGCGAAATGGTATACGCTGTAGGACAAGGCGTCGGTTTTCACATGATTGACCCTATACGTCCACTCAAATCACTCTTCTACGAAAGTATAGTCAACCGCAAGCTTACGGCTATCGTCAAAGCGCGCATCACCTCTACGGACACCACTTCTGAACCTAAATCCATTACGCAGCTCGCTGTATCCGGCCTCCCCCCCACTAAAGCTCTAATACGCAGCTGTGTCGATCAGATTAAGACCTTCCTTTTCGCGGGGCAAGACACGACCGCCACGCTCATCCAATGGATCTGCTACGAGATGAGCAAAGCTAGCCATTCCCCACATCATGCTGCGATCCTCTCACGCCTGCGCGAAGAACATGATGCGATCTTTGGTCCTCACCCATTCTCCGCCCTTCAAGTCCTTTCTTCATCAGCTACAACGAAGTCAGAGTCAATATTAACATCTAAATTATCCTACACGACAGCGTTCATAAAGGAAACCCTGCGCCTGCACCCCCCCGGCGCGACTTTGCGCGCGGTTCCATGGGAAGCGACTTCCGTTTCGCTCCCCCTTCCTTCTCATCCTGTCTCAATTGCTGGCTTGCAGGTTTACCCCTCACTATATATAATGCACCGCAATCCTAAGGTTTGGGGTCCCGATGCCCGCCTTTTCAATCCTGACCGCTGGCTCGACGATGCGTATGTCGCTGGGTTACCCACGGGGGCCTATCGTCCATTTGAGCGCGGGCCGCGAAACTGTATTGGGCAAGAGCTTGCAATGTTAGAAGGTATGGCGGTGCTTGTATCCACTGCACGTGGGTTTGTATTCGAGAAGGTTGGCTTGACAGGACGAGCGGCAGTAGATGGGGGTGAGATAGAAAGGGAGGTATGGAATGAACATGCAGTTACGAGTGTGCCGGTTGACGGGATGGTCATGCGCGTGAGTATGAACGAGAAGGCTAATTTTCCTTAAATGTTAGATTCTTGCGTCTAGAACATCCGAAATAACAGAAAGTATGGGAGACAAAATAACGACTAGAGGCCAATTTAGAGTATAGTTTGAATAGCTGCCATGGTTTAGAAAGAAGGCGTCGTGCTCGAAGTTTATTGCTCTGAAAGTGGCCAATTACAACGCCCGTCGCCCCACATTGCCGAGATAGCGATGTGAGAAACTTCAATAGCAACAAATATCTATCTATACCTACAGTCGGGGTAATTAGAAGCAATGACATTAGCAATATTACAAAGAGTGGCATTAATAATACGACAGAGGACGACATCAGCAATATGACAAAACATATTCTCGCAGCATATAAGAAGCGCTGTCGTCGAACTTGGGTTCTAACTAAATCTTCATCAAAGACTTCTATACTCCAGATATTGAAGCACAGTTATAGACCTCGATCGAAAATTAGCCATGTTTGAAAAGCACGAGCCAGTCCTCACGCCAGGAGAGACAATAATCGCTGTGACTGGCGTTAGTGGCTTTGTGGGTAGCCATGTCGCAGACCAGCTACTCGATGCTGGCTATGTTGTCCGTGGAATCATGCGCGATGGTTCAAAGAATGAGTGGGCGTCTCAATTCTTTACCCAAAAATACGGCCCTGAAAAATTCGAGCTCGTCACAATCCCCCGTTTCGATGAGCCGGGAGCTTTTGATGCCACCCTCCAAGGTATGATTTCATGGTTGCCAGTTGTACTGATATAAACGCCGATGATGGCAATTTATATAGGAGTCTCTGGAGTAATTCATGTTGCATCTAACATGACATTCCGCCCTGATCCACACGAGGTTATCCCTCCAACTGTCGCGAGTACCTTGGCGCTCCTCGAGGCCGCCTCAAAGCATGAGAGTATTAAACGATTTGTCCTCTCATCATCCTGCGCCACGGTGGCTAGCCCGGAGCCTGGAGTTGATCGTGTCATTGACAAGGACACCTGGAATGATTCTGCCATTGAGCAGGCTTGGGCCCCGCCTCCGTATAACCCGTTGCGAGGGTTTTCTGTCCATGCTGCTAGTAAGGCACAGAGTGAGAGAGATGCCTGGCAGTGGTATCACAGACATAAACCTCACTTTACTCTCAACACAGGTTAGCCTACTGTCTTCTTTCGCCTTAGAACTAGCTGACGTATAATGCATAGTGCTTCCCGCCATGAACTTTGGGCGCAGCCTTGTCTTGGAACATCAGGGGCATCCCTCGACTTCAGGATTGATTGCTGCTCTCTTCAATAACGACGCGGAGCGGCTAAGACTGGTACTCAATGTATACATCTTCACTCAAACAAGTCAACGTGAGGACTTTACGCTGATTCATTCTCACAGATTTCTGCCTAAGCGTTGAAGACAACGAGAGGCTGCACATTGCCGCGCTCCTACATCCGGATGTGTCGAACGAGCGGGTTTTTGCCTATGGCCAGCCATACACATGGCGCGGCATGCAGCGCCTTTTACAGAAGCTATATCCGGAGAAGGCATTCACTCCAGATATGGCCGACGCAGTACTAGACGGCAGCCAGATTGGCCTTGCTCCGAGGACTTTGGGCTTGTTACAGGATCTGGGAAGGGATGGCTGGACCGGACTGGAGGAAATTGTGAAACTCAACATGCAGGACCTTGTCGTTTAATAGTATATTCTTAGTATAAATACTGTGGGGAGACTATGGTACGTAATATTGTGTTGTTGGGGATAGTGTTATTGAAGGAGTTGAGGGAAGGCTGGCATCTGCAATACTTGTTTATCTGTGCATGAATTAAACAAGTCGAAGCAAACATTCGTTGGCGTGCCGCCGTACATATTGCATCGAATGGTTGTATATTCACTCGCTAGGTTCCGGAGCTATTTCCTGTGCTACCACACTGTTGGATTTAGATCCGCTTCTAGTGACGGAGGGCCAATGACGGATGTTATTAGATGGTCCCTGCTGCCTTGTCGCATAGTGCTTCAATTATATGCACGCAAGAGGCCGTGGCGCAAGAGGCCGTGGCTGAATATGACACCTCACGGCTCAAATCTACAATCACGTCCTAATAAGAATGGATTAAAGCCCAGTAATAATACAATGCTTTTCAGTCCACAAGAAGCAAAAGTATGGAAGCAACAATGTGGGGAGGCACCACTACCCGCTCGCGATTACAACAAAGTATCACTTCCCTCCACAAGGCTAATAATGTCCCTGAGGCGCCGACGGAGAATCCTGTCCCTATGATACACTCAACGCGCCATTTAAGCTTCTCTCTGGAGAAGGAGATTGCGAAAAGTCTAGCCTTTATATCTGTAACGTCGGATGATAATCGCAAGGTGATGGCTGTTTGCGTCGAAGAGCATATTGATGGAGATGGCATCACGATTCGGATAGCATCAAACACGGGAGACCTATCAGCAGTCACAGCTGGTTTTAGGAGGATTGGGAAAATCCTGGAACAAGTTGCGCGAGAACGTGAGTGCGCTAGGTTTGAAGCCGGAGTCAAACAAGTAACTGATTATTTGGAAGCGAAACCTAGAAGAATAGACGACGTCGAAACTCTTTTTCGGGAAGTTATTGCTCTAGATATTGATCGGATTCTATCACGACTGCGATCACGGCATGTTAGTAAGAGGACGATTGGAAAGCCAGCCATTATCACCCAGTTGCACGATGCAATCCACCACGAGTCTATTAAGTCCACAGCTAGCATAATTAATAAATCGCAAAGCCTTCGAGATCTGTTCACTGAGCTGGAAGGCATACCAGATATTAAAGCCTCGACAGCCGATGCACAACGCCTAGTTTACGAGATAGTAACACAAGTCCACGCCCTCACATCTTCTACCGACCTTCACCTCCTCTTCCGCGACTCAAAGCTTGAACCCCCCTCTTTAAAAGCCCACCTCACCTTAGCCTTTAGCAAGCTCAGCCGCTACTATTCCGACGCCTACTCCCTCGTATGCGCTGCCAGGGACAAGGAATGTCATGTTTTCCGTACCGTCGTCGTCGAGCCCTTCCATATCGACATGCCCCCTTTCATAGACGAAACCATCAAGGTGCACGCCGAGATACAGCTCCTCTTTTTCTACGAGGTGCATACACACCTTCCCCGACCAAGGATCATCTGCGCAAGCAAAAGCGCGTGCTACCTCTGCAACCTTTTCTTCAGCCTCCATGGCGGATTCTACGTGCCCCGGAGCCACGGAAAGCTGTACAAGTCGTGGACATTGCCAGATTGGCTACCAGTCCCACCAGCACGCCACATAGAGCTCGGCAACCTCGCGACGAAGTTCAATGCAGCCCTAGAAAGAAGAATCAAACGCCCAACTCGCAGACATGCTGATCCAAACGAGAGCGTAGCATCTCTACCCCTGAACTGGCCGCCGTCGATCGTTTCCAAGGCTTCCTCAGTAGCTTCGACATCGACGATTCGGCCGCGATCCCCGCGCACTTCTTTGCTGCAACGAGAGAACCTGTTAACCCCACCACAAACACCCCCAGCGCGCATCACATCTCCCATCTCTCCATCTCCACCCTTAGTCCCCGTGGGCGTGGTTAAAAACACCCCTAGCACCCATCCCATATCTCCACCGCCACCGTTATCTCCCAGGGGGCTGGTCCAAAACGCCTCCAGCATCCATCGCATCTCTCCACCACCAATTTTAACCCCCCTAACGGGCCTGGTCCAAAACGACTCCGGCACTCATCCCACCTCTCCGCTACTACCCTTGTTAGCCGTGGATCAGGTCCAAAATCCCTCCAGGACCCAAAAAGTCACTGTCACCCTCTCACAGCTCCCCTATTCCGAGCTAATAACCACCACAACACCGCCGTTGTACTTGCATCTTGACAATCCGCGCCTAACTCTCGACTTTGACTTCTGCCTCGCATCCCCGTGCCGGCTGGTACTTACGCGAGGAGACGATAGGGCGGGAGAGATTGGGAACTACCGCATAGTGGAAATAGAGGACATTCCCACAGCGGAGGAGATGCGTTTTGCTTCCTCAGAGCAAAGCCCAAGAGCGATAAGGTTCCAGATACGAGGAGTGTGTGTGGCAGTCGTGTGGGATGTGTTATGACGGCTTAATATATTCTGTAATTTTATGTACACGCCTATATCAACAGTTTAATTCAACCCCCCTTATATTTCTCCATAATTTTGTCACCACCCCCCAACTCCCCAACCCCCCACCACCCTACACATCCTTCCTCCCCGCCTCCGCCCCCACCCCCACCCCCACCCCCTCCCCCTCCATCTCCTCCCGCCGCAAAAGCGGCCCATCAACATCAACATCAAACCCCGCCGGCCTCACCGGCACCATCCTAATCAACGCCACCAGACACGGCACCACCAGCACCAGCAGCGCACAATTGACATACAGCGCATGTCTCGGGTCCGCGTTGGCATTCGAGTTGATCGCGTACGAGACGGCTTGCCCCAGCGTCTCGAAGGCGCGGAAGAGGCCCCCGGTGCGGGCGGAGGCTTTGACGTCGGTGGAGAAGGTGCCGAGGAGCCAGTAGAGGGAGAGTTGGCAGAGGTAGCCGGTGCTGAAGATGATGATGTAGGGGAGGTAGGCTTCGGCCCAGCGGGAGGTGTGGCTGGGGAGTGTTAGGTTTGTCTGGATGGGGTAGGGGGAGGGGGGGGGGCTTACAGGAGGTAGTCGAGGGTGGTCTTATCGGTGCCGAATTTGCTGTATTCAATGCCGATCCAGATGAAGCACCCAGCTTGGGGGATGAGCCAGATGAGGATGCCTATCCACGCGCGGCGCATTTGGGACCAGCGCTGTTGGTCCATGAGTCGGCCGTAGGCTACTACCATTGGGATTGTAACGGTTGCTGTCGGGAGTTAATAGGAGGAGGTGGTTAAGAGGTGCTGCGGGGACTTACGTGTGATGAGGGATGACAAGGCGCGGGTGCGCACGCTGAAGTGGAGGGCGAGGTAGGTACCTAGGGTGCCGCCGTAGAAGAAGGAGTAGAAGGCGGGGAAGAACATGAGCCAGGTCTGGGACGATGTCAGCTATCGGATAAAGGGGCCATGGAAGAGTTTATACCTTCTTATTCTGGATATGCATCCAGAGGGCTTGAAATTCCGCCGCCCATGAGATATCAGTGGAAGTAGCTGCTTTAGAGCCATCGCGGTGTCGGACTTTTGAGGTGGGCGAGAGCATGAAAGCCCAGATGATGCCAGTGCATTCTATATTCCATTCTATTAGAATTGTTCTCCCTGTGCCACTTAGAGATCGAGCTTACCAAAGCCAACAAAAATGAGGTACGTAGACCACGCGATCCCGCCATCCGAAGAGGTCTTATAATTTGTGTAAAAGTTGATCGAGCCTCCGACGATACTGCCCGTATTTCTCATCGCGGACCAGATGCCTAGCCACACGCATTAGAACACTTTCTCCACACAAGCCGACGCAAACATACCCAGAAACAACCCCCTATCATTCTGATTCGGATAAGACAACATAGCCGTCGTCTCCGCAACATACAGAAACCCATCAAAAAACCCTCCCACAACCTACACAACACCCACATTAGCCAGCCATCCAACCACCCCCTTCCCCTTCCCCTTCCACGCCCCCTCTCCCCCCTCTCTACCCCCCCGCCACACCCCAGGAAAACCACAACACATACCCTCGAAAACAGCAAATACCAATCCACCCCAAACCTCGCATTGACATAATACCCCGACCCCGCCAACGGCATCGTAACCGCCGCCAGCACGCAGCTCCACCGTATCCCAAGCTTGTTGATCAGCGGCCCCCCGCACAGCGCGACCACGAAGCCCGCGGCGCAGTTGAGAGACGTCGCGAGGTTGGCGAGGAAGGGGGTCGAGAGCCCGCCGCCGCCGAGGTTGGAGATGGCGTCGGACATGGCGGGGCCGACGAAGGAGAGGCTGTGTTTTTTTTTGTTAGCTGGGGGATGTTTTGGGGGTGGGGGGAGACGCACGCGCCGAAGAGAATCATCTGGAAGAGCACGCTGCGCCAGAACCTGGTGAACGCCGAGGCGCGGAGGTACGAGTCGTCGATCTCGACTGGCTGTCCCCATTGCAGCTCTACCGATGCGTCGCGCGCGTTCTCTGCGTCCACATCTGCAGCTGCGTCCACATCTGCAGCGGTGGTGGCGGGTTGAATGCCCTCTACACTCGCGCGGTCTTCGTGCTGCGGCGGCGGGGAGGGAGCCATGGCTGTGTATTCGAAGTCTGGGAACGAGCCACTCCGTCGAGCAAAACGGGCCTTGAAACGAAGAAGGGACGGGAGATGGGATGTGAGGATTTGCATTGCGCATGTGGCTGCCACGCTACATATACCCCTCCTTCGAAGAAGCCCGACAGAGAAAAAAAAAGAGGTAAGACAGGGAGCCACATATTTGAAGTCTCTGCTTGACATGCAGGAGCACCCGCAGGAGCACGCGCTGCTAGCTGCAGGGCGGCCAGTAGTGGTAGTGGTATTAGGAGGGTTAGGAGTGTTAGCAGTGTTGGGGGTGTAGATCAGGGTCCCCCCCCCCCCCGACGCTATGGGAGGGCCGTCCCATCCCTTCGTGGAACTTCAAATCCCATCTCGGCGTCCAATAACAGGCGCTCTAAATCTAATCCCCCCCTCCCCCAACGCAGTTTCCAAACCCCCTCGCGGATGAAGCCGCCCGCGGCCCGTCCAGGGCTGTAGTAGGGAACTAACTGAGTAACCTCATCCTACGAGATTAATGGTGTGTGTGTGTATTCCGCAATCTCACGCTCGATTTCCATGCCTGAGAGGGGTCGGCAGGTGCGGGCGCGGCGGGGCGGGCGTAACCCGGCGGGTATAAGTGGGAACGTGCGCCCAACCAGAAGTTGTAGGCGCGGCGCGGTGCGGGTTCGGGTGAGGGGGGGGGACGTGGGGGTAAGTAAGGGTGGGGACGGCAAAAGGTTCTTCGTGCGCGGATTTGAGGATTTGAGTAGGGTGTTTGGTGTGTTTGGTTGTTGGTTGTTGGTGGTTGTGGTGGTGGTTGTGGGGGACTGATGCGATCGATGTGTCGTCGGCCTTGTCAACGAAAATAGCGGGGCGGTCCGCGATGATGTTATTAGCGTGGGGGATGAGGATGGCACGTGGATGACTGACTACATTCACGACCAACTTCACGGACGACGAGGAGAGGTTGATAGATATAAGCTTAGAGCATCCTGTAATTCTCATATATACCACCCACCTATGCAACACCACCACCCCCTCCCTCCATGCATGCATGAATCCCCATCCCATTCCCCCACGCTCCCGCCATCCCATTCGATCAAGACAAGGCCAGACCCAGACCAGCGCAGCAAAAAACCCGGCTCGCGCGCGCTGAAGCAAGTAAAACAAGCAAAGATATAGCATCCTCCCCCTCCCCATCCCCCGTCACCCTTCCTTTCATCCCTTTCGATCACCATTCAACCCCTCAGTTCAACATTTCTCATCCCACCGTCCATCCACCCCTCGTCGTTATAACCTTCAATCCCACCCATCCCACCCGACCGATTCCCGCCGGTCCTCCCATATACCCATCCATACATAGCCCCAGCAAAAAACAACCATTCAACCCTTCAAAACAAAAGAAACCCACCCCCCTCCCCTGAACGCCTAGAAAATTAAAACGCCGTTTCTACCCCCCCGTTCCCCAGATGATCCCTGCCGCGCTCTGAAATTTTCGAGTAAGGGTATCACATATACCTCCCCAATCCGGACAGGTGGTACTTTGGAGTTGCGATGTGGAAAAATATGAAAATGAGATGCGTTGAGTGGTGAGTAGTGAGTGGTTAGCGGTGAAAACATACAGTTGGTGAGTGTGGCGAAACGGTGGTTGAGATGTGGTGGGTGTCAATTGGTAAGTGTGGTGAGTTGAGGTGGTTGGTAGGTGCGATGTAGTGGAAGGCGGTTGTAGACGCGCTGCGTCGTGTAGAGCGAATGAGTGAGTACAAGCCTCTCGCGGAGTCCATATATATCTCCATCACCCCGCCCCTTCCAGCGCCCAACACCCTACCCCCCTACCACAGTGACTTCGACCCCACCACCCCGCGTTCAAACCGGTCACTGTGAGTGGATATTTAGCCAGGTGTCAAACATTCGACCACAGCACCCGCTTCAAACACAACAATCCCAACCCAACCCTCTCCACACATCCCACCCCTCACCTCCGAATCTGCGCCTCCAACTGCGCCGGCGTCGTCCCGCTCGCCCCCGCACTCCTCCGCCACGGCCACATCCTCCCCATCCCCCCCCCACCACCCCCCTCACCCCCCTCCCTCCTCCCCGGCCACCCCCTATTTCCCGCCTCTCCAAACCTACTCGGCAAAAAGAACCTCCCCCTCACCCTCCCATCCACCCACGCACTCCCCGGCTGCTGCGGCATATTCCCTCTCCCCTCCGCCCGCTCCCGGCGCCTCCGCTCCCTCTCGCGCGTCTCGGCCTCCTCGCCCTCCGTGCGGGGTTTGGGGATATAGTAGTCCGCCTTGCAGAGCGGGCAGCAGGCGCGCCGGCTCGTGAGCCACGGGTCCAGACACGAGGCGTGGAAGGCGTGGCCGCAGGTGAGGCCGCGGACGTCATCGGTGGGCTCGAGGACGTCGATGCAGATCGCGCAGCTGTCGCCGGGGTGGTCGAGGAGGGCGGGGGGGAGGACGGCGAGGTCCTCGTCGTCGGAGTCGGGGTCGGGGTGTTTGGGGTCGTAGTGCGTTCCGTTTGTGGCGGTGGAGGTGAGGGGGGCGAGGTGCGCGGGGTCGATGGTTGTGGTGGTGGTGGTGGTGGGCTTCTCGGCTGTGTCGGTGCTGAGGCGGGGTGCGGCTGCGGTGGCGGCCGGTGTGGTGGTGATGGTGGGGGTTGAGGGCACTTCTCCTACCTCCGCTGCGGCTTCAGAGTGCTTCGTTGACGTTGGGGAGGTGGGTATGGCGCCCTCTGCATCTCGTAGTGTAGCTGGTCTACTCCCTGCTGGTGCGGAGACACCCCCAGCGGTTGGGAGTCCCTCGTGAGCACGTCCAGCGGCCCAGTCCGAGTACTTCATCTGCGGGAAGCGCTCGTTGACCTCGTCCACGGTCATGAGCTTCTTCTCGCGGCGTCGGCGGTGCGGGCGGGGGTTAACCGGCTCCATGGAGATGGGGTCGATGTTCTCGCCGCGCGCGAGGGCACGGTTGCGTGCGTTATAGCGGAAACAGTATTTTACTCCTACAATGATCCTGCAGCGTGTTAGCAATCTTACATCATCTCATGCCGTCAAGCGGTTAAATGTGGGTATATGGACAGAGCAAAGCGTACCACAGATTTGTAAACACAACGCCGAATCCGAGAGCCACAAAAAACAGCAGCGGCGACTGCGAGTTCCCCTTCTCCGTCGGTTGGTCTGTGGGTGCCGCTGCTGCGGCGGCCGTGGTGGCAGATGTGTCAGCGGCGCGGGCGAGGAGACAGGCTGCTGCGTCGCGCAGGACAGCGTGGAGGTGGGAGGCGTCAACGGCCATTGTCGCGGCGGTCGGGCGCGGTGCGACACATGTGCCAGACGCGGTGGCGGGAGAGGCTGGTGATGTTGTTTGTGGTGGTGGTTGTTGACGTCGCGGTCAGGCTGTGATGGGTGATGTGTTGCGGCGGGAAGGTCGGTTAAAATGGATTGAAGCGACGGCCCAGATCAGGGTTTCGTTCAGGGTATGTCGTCGACGGGGTGAGTTGGTAATGATGCGATTGTGAATTGATATAAATATAGGTGGTCGCAGTCGTCGTAGGGGCGGGCGTACGAGTTGGTGAGGATGAAGAGGTGTTTTCGGAGGGTTGGCGGGAGGGAGGTGAAGATTGTTGTAGGAGAGTGGTTTCAGTGAAGCAGTTTCAGTGGAGAATAAAGAAGATGGCGGTTGTGGAACGGAGAGATCTTGGCAGGCGTGGATTTTTGGGCTTGGGGGTGGTGGGTGGTGGACGCGGCTGGATCGGGATTTGCGGATTGGTAGGTGGATACTTGTAGATTTGGTAGGGTAGTAAGTACCAAAGTAGGTACTTTTAGTAGTTTGGTAGTTTGGTTGCCACAGCCAAGGCTGGGGTCGTATTTTGACGAGTAGTACGTAGAGTACAGGATGTCTGTGTATTGTATACTGTTGATTGTAGACGGTATAGAGTAGAGTAGAGAGTAGAGTGGACAGTCGAGAAGACAGTAGAGTAGATAGAGGAGAGGTCGATTATGGAGGAGAAGTCAAGAGTAGAGTCGAGTAGACAGAAGACAAAGAAGACACAGAAGACACAGTAGACGCCAGGGTCCAGGGTATGTATGTATGTGTGTAGGAATGTATGTAGCCAGCAAACACTCGACGACGACGACAGAGAACTCGCGCACTTTACATGCAGCACACGGCGGAGTTGTGGAGTACCTGTGCTGTCTGCATGTACGTATGCGTATCGTATGCGTGGTATATTTGGTATATTTGGCGACGATGAGGTGGTGGTTTGTGGTGGTGTCGTGTGTGCATGAACTGATATAGCGCTGTATACCCCGTCTGTATACCCGATGGAATAAATAGACTGTATTCCCCTGGAATAAATAGACACACGGGAGGGGAGATTGGTGTAGTGAGGTGGTGCTGCAGGATTCACCGACGGGTGGCTGCTGATGGGATATTGATGGGATATTAATGGGATATTGATGGGATGGTGAGGTGGTGATGGTAGAGATGAGTGTTTGTAGAGGGTGATTGAGGAGGGATTGTAAGGGAGTGGGAGTGATTGAAGAGGGACTGTAGATTGTAGGTTGTAGGCTGTAGAGGGACAAAGAGGGAGAGAGGGTCCACAGAGTGAAGATGAGGGAAATAGGTAATTAAGGGATCAGGGATTCAAGGCATGGGGAAGGGTTGTGATATAAAGGGAGGCTGGTAGGAGATGTATGTAGGAGACCGGAGAAGGTGAGGGTATGTATGGTATAGTATAGGAGAGGAGAGGGGAGGAATGTGAAGAATGAGGTTCTAGATTCTGTACAGAATAGCATACGGATAGAGTAATCACCACAGAGTATAGGATAGAGTAATCACCACAGAGCAAACAGTAGAGAGAGCAAAGAGTATCGTGACGACGATGGCTGGTCGGTTCGAGTCCAGTCGCATACATGCCGCCAAAGTACACCTGCACCAGCACCACAGAGCGGAGATGTCGGGGTACATATCATCCAGCCCGCCCGCATACATTAGTAGTCTCGCCAGACATGGGTGTATATGTCTGGGTTACAAGTGTGTGCATACAAATATTACTGTGTGGATAAGTATATATTCACACCCTTCCATGTCTACTACTACTACTAACTACTGTACTGTCCTGCGGGATCGCTGTAAGGGGGTACACGCTCCGTCCGGTTTGTACACATCACGGTGTCTCGGGCGATGAGCCTGTATGCTCTCGTTAGCATACAGGCTCATCGCCCGAGATAGAGGACAGAGGGTCAGTCAGCGAGGGAGGAATTTGTCTGGTCAGGTGTCAGTTGTCAGTTGTCTGTCAGTTAGTCGACGGTATGGTATCAGTATGGATACATATAATGGATAGACACGGCCGAGTACAAGCATTTCTATCTATATCCCATCCATATGTCGGTATCCTGTCGATCCTAGCAGTGTCACGGTATCATGGTATTGCAGTATTGCAGTATCACGGGTATGACGGTATCGGTGAGTCGTTCGTCGAGTGTGGTGGACGGAAGCACGGCAGTAAAGACTGGTGGTATGGCAGTATAGCAGCACGGAAATATGGCAGCACGGTATCAACGGCATCAACGGCGTCATTACTCATTGAGGCCGGATATAGATGGTATACTCAGTATACAGCCAGTATACAGCCAGTATACAGAACACAAACCATGGCTTCAAAATCGCCACTTACTCTTCACTCGCTGCCTCTCTCTCTCTCAGTCATCGCATCAAAAGTGCTGTATCCAGACCACTCCATATCTTGGCGCATTACAAAAATATTGACTGGCCCCTTCCCTTTTCCCTTCCCCTGCCACCACCAATCCATGGAACCCTCTTTGGCGCCCACTCGTCTTCCCCTCACAAACCCCATATCAGCAACCAGCACAATCCCATCCCGCGCACTACCCCACGCCGCCATCCCATCCCTCCCATCCCATCCCTCCCACTACACTTTGTATCCCCGCGCATCCGTCCACCAGCAACTGCGCCCCATCAGGTGACGACGCCTTAACCGCGCTCAAAGTCTGGCACCAATCCATCCAGCTACCATACCAGCTACCATCCATCCAGTCTACCATACCAGCCAGTCTTTTCTTCTTCCTGCTCACCACCATCATCCCGCCGATTACCCGTGGAGCTACAGTACTAGCACTGTCTGTACAGCTACAACAAACAGCTACACCAGATCTCAAGTTCCCCCCTCTGTACCCATCGTCCATGTACCCCACCACCACTCCACCTCCACCATCGCATCGCCCATCGTATCGTATCGTACCAGCCCCTCCACCCAGCCAATCCCCTCCCCAGCCTTGGCGTGGGACCCCGCATCTACCTATCACTCCTAACCGTCCAGCACGGAGAGCCTATCACCTCCCCCCTCCTACTAACCCCTCTTGCGTTCTAACCATCCTAACCCTCGCACCCCAACCACCCATCCACAGCAAGCAAACACACACACACACACAGCAACGAACGCACACACACTCAGCCAGATACACACAACCAACGAACGCACACCAAAGCCCGTAGATTGTAGATCACGACCCCTACCCAGCTCAACTAGCCAGCCTGGTCGATAGTCCCCCCCAGCCATCACATCACCGTACATACATACAGCAGCACACCCGCATACCCAGCACCCAGCACCCCCCGACCCCCGACCCGCCCGTCCCGTGCTGGGAATCGTCATCGCCGTTGACTGTCGATCGTCTGTGATTCACAACCAAAGCGGTTGTGTTGTGTGGTTTTTGGGAGGGAGGAGCTCCGCGGAGAATGGCTGGTTTGGGGTGAGGTGATTGAGCTGGTGACTAGATTGGGAAGATGGAGATGAGTCGTGATTGGGAATATGCAGATGAGTCGTGATTGAGCTGGTGACTGGATTGAGCGGGTGGGCTGGATTGGGAAGACGCGGATGGGGATGAGACAAGTCGTGATTGACAGGAGTGGGGTAGTTGAGTGGTAGACGTGAGACCGACGGGGTGATTGAACTGGATGGTGATAGCTGTGTGATAAGAATGCGCGATTCTTGCACCTAGGCGTGAGGTTGGCTGGGACGGTGTGTGAGTGGGTGAGACATTGATTCAGACTACCCGGGTATACCTACTACACGGCACTACAGCTTCGGAGAGGGTGAGACAATGAGCTCGAGGTAAGGGAGGCCAAGACGGCTATGAGAGGTTAGGTTTCACCTCTATGTCTGGGGACTTGGGATGAACTACTAGGTTTGAGTATGGCGTTTTTGGTGCTGGAGGGGGAGGTAAATAGGTGAGAGACAGGGCATCACGAAGGGTTGATATCGGATGGCCGGGTTTCACCTGAGGTTATGGGACTTTACTTCTAAGCTTGATTGTGGGATTTAGGAGGAGGTCGGGGAGGGAGAGACGCCATGAGAGGTTGTGATATTGGATAGCTGGTTTCATCGTTATATCCGTGGACTTGGGTATCTGTGGACTTGGGATGAACTCTTGGGATGACCCTAATTCTAGTATGGGAGTGATGAGCTCGACGCAAGGGAGGGAGAGACAGCTACGAGATTTTGGGTTTTAATATTGGACGCTGTCTCATCTTATGCCTGTAGACTTGGGATGAACTGCCGAATCCGGCTATGGTAGTTGGGATGCGGTGGAGGTGGAGGTAAGGGGGTGGACATAGGTAGCGATAGCCATGATGGGTAATTTTGATATAGACGTAAGGGAGGGAGACGACAGCCTTCATGGGGGGCTTTGATATTAAATGGCTATCTCCACTACACGTCCGCAGAGACAGAATTATACCACCAAACTCGACTATGGGATTTCAGAGCTCGAGGTAAAGCAAGAGAGGAGAGAACAGCGACGAGATTTTGTGCTTCAACATCGGACGACCGTTCCATCTATACGTTTCATTTATACGCCAAAGCTATACCTCAAACCTACACCTCAAAAACACAACGCCCCCTCCTCCCCGCCCCCTCTACACTACACCCCCCCCTCCACATCCTCCAAACTCCCCCCCCACGCCACCCACCCCATCCTAACCCCCACCTCAATAACCCTCGCCAGCTCCCCCCCCTTCTCATGAACCTCATCATGCCTCCCCACCGCCTCCACAAACAGCACTTCCTGCCCCTCTCTCTTGGTCTTCTTCACCCTCTCTAACATTTCCAGACTCTGCGCCATCTCCACATACTCATCCCCCTCCGAATGCGACACCACCACCGCCCCCGCCTTCTCCCACAGTTTTGGAACCGCGCCCTCCCCCGCGGCCGCTAACCGCGGCGACGCAGCAGCCCACACCCCCTCATCGACCCCGAACGCCGCGGTGACGAATTCGCGATAAAAGGGGTGCTGATTCCGTTCCACCAGCGCGGGGATATCATAGATCCCCTCGCTCCCCACCACACACCTCGGCACCGGCACCTCCTCCCCCCCCTCCCCCCCTATCCTCGCTGGGAGCTGGAACGCAAGCGTAGCCCCGCAACTATGTCCCACCAGCACATACCTACCCCCTATCCTGTACCTCTTCTCCAAGTCCAGCAGCGCGGTGGTGACGTCGTCGAGGTGGTCGGGGTGTTTTGCGCTTCGGGAGGGGGAGGAGGGGGAGGAAGGGGAGGTGGGGTGAGAGGGGTAGGGGGAGAGGCGGTAGTTTAGGGATGCGTAGCCGGTGATTGGGGAGGTGGCGGGGTGGTGGGGGGGGGAGGAGAGGAGGGAGAGGGTTGGGTGGAAGCTGGGGGAGAGGATGAGGGGGTCGCGCCAGGCGCCGCCGTGGATGTAACTGTGGGTTGGTTAGAGGGGGGATGTTGAAAGGAGGGGGAGGGGGGACGCACACGATCCAGATCCCGTCTGGGTTTTCCCCATTAGGGTTGGAGGGGGGGAGCCAGACGTCAATGGTGCTCAAGACTGTTGCGTCTGCGCCGTCGCGGTAGGTGTGCGTGAGGTGCTTAAGGGGGGTTGTTGGGACACGCATGGTATAAAGATTCGTGAACCCGCGCGCGCCGGTCTCTCTATGGCTTCCTTCCTTTTCTTTTTTTCTAACCTGAAATCTTCGATGCTTTTCTTTTTAAAACACACTCGGAATAAGGAAAATAAGGAAATTGATCACATCTATACTTTCTTCATCTCTCAATCGTTGCTGCTGCTGTTGATTGATATATAAATCCCACCGACGTTGTCAGTCAGATCCACCCCTCCTCCTCCCCCGCACCGAAGCTACCCGTAACCATCCAATTTCGCGCCCGTCGAATCCGCGTAGGATTCTTAACAATTATCACGTGACTATACCATGTGCCTCATCCATATCGGAGAAGAAAAATGCGGGGAGGGGCTGTACAAACAAACAGCCCGATCCAACGGCCAAGCCATCCATCCATCGACTTTGTACAGTGACATACATCTATACATCCCACCCCGCCAACGCCACGCAACGACCCCCGATCTCCACCAGCTGACAAAAACGGTGACAGCGCAGTATCGCCCAGAAGAAAAAACGCCTCTTACGCCTAAGTTTTTATTTTCAGGTCACGAGGTTTTTAGCGCCAATAGGAGGGGACAAGGCTGAGAGGGGCAGGAAAAGGTGCAGGGAAGATTGAAGAATAGAGAAGACAGGGAAGAGACAAGGGGGGTGATTTTGTGGAGTCACGGGATTTGAAGGGATATTTTTGAGTGGAGATACAGGGAGAGAACGATAGAGAGGGAGGTCACGCTGAAGTCACGGGTTTTACGGATATCAAGACGGAGAGATATACTACTTAAGTTGAAGCTACGTCACGAGATCTGACTCCAGGTTCCTACCAAACCACACCCACCCACACAAAACCAACCCCGACACAGAAACAAAAATGCCCACCATCCTCCCACCCTCAGGGAACCCCCTGTACGTCCCCCTCCCCCTTCCCCACCACAAACAACCCAGCTAACACCCCCCAGCGTCTTCCTCGACATCACCATCGGCGGGCAACCCCTAACCCGCCTCCCCCTCGAGCTCTACCCCGTTCCCTCCTCCTCCCCCTTCCACGCGCAATGCGTCTCCGCCCCCCCCGGCTACAAAAACAGCCGCATCACGCGCATCCTCCCCGGCGTGGGTATCTACGGGGGCTCTGACGCCGCGGCGCCTGCTCACGCACCGGTGCAGTTTGCGGGGGCGGGGGAAGGGAATGTGTTGGAGGAGGGGGAGTTGGCTTGGGCGCCGGGGAGTGGTGGTGGAGGAGGGGCAGGAGGGGGGAGGGGAGGGGAGGGGGGGAATGGATATGTGATTTCGCTTGGGGGGGCGAGGGGGGAGGCTATTGGGAGGGTGTTTGGGGAGGGGGGGAGGGAGAGGTTGAGGATGTTGGCGGGGACGGGGACGGGGAGGAGGGGGGATGGGGTGCCGGATTTGGAGGTTGGGGTTGGGATGTGTGGGGAGCTTTAGGGGTGAGATACGAGGGGTACCTTTGGGGAGGTTATTAAAGGGAGGGAGGGATTGATATAAATGCACGCTGAACCCATGGTGCTCACTTACCCAAACAGTGTTTAGATGCTGTTGAAACGGTATTTAAACGTTTGTTAAACAGTAATTGGGAATGCGCGCAAAACTTGCGATCTGGGCGAGGAAGTGCGCACGGATCTGGACCACCGCCGAATCGGTGGGTTGGGGATAGACTATGGACTAGGGAGCAAGTTGGTATGGAAATGATTTCTATTGTTTATCGTGGACTCCGGATAATGCGTGCTAGACGATACAGGATAACCCACCCCCTTCCTCAACGCCAACCCCTCCAACCCCTAAATAATAACTACTCCCCCAGCAGCCACTCTTCTACCTCCTCCCCAACCCCGCATTACTAACATGCGCCAACAAAAACTTACAACAAGTAAGCACATACTTACACGCACTACTCCACCCATCATCCTGCGCCACCCCCAACCTAATACACTCCCCCCCAATCCTATCCCCCTCAATCTTATATGGCATAGCCCTCCCGCCCACCCCCTCCCCCACCTGCTTCAGACACGCCAAAAACGCCACCATCGCCGCATCAAACCGCCGATGCAGGAACGTCAGCCCCAGCGGCAGATCCCCGCTCGTGTATAATTCCAGCACCACCTTCCGCCCGCCCCGGATCGCTACGATCCGCGACGTCGACCCGAGAGGCTGCAGCTCGTAGCCGTGGATCTTGACGTCTAGCGCCTTGGCCACCGTCGCGAGGAGCAGCAACGTGTGGCCCCACGCGGCGTTTATCTCGGGCCAGTCCACTGGGTGTGCGGCTAGGCGGCCGAGCCGTAGTCCCGCGATCGTGCCGAAGGTACCGTCGTGCGAGATGGGGAAGGAGTCGTTGTGTACGTTTGTGCGCTGTAACAGGTCGAGGAGGCGGGCGTCGTGGGTCGCTGCCGCGGAGAGCGAGGCGTGTGTTGCCTGTGCGGCGGCGAGGGAGGTGGAGAACGTGTTATGGGAGTGCCAGAATTCCGCTTCTGCGGCGTCCAGCGACGCAGCGGAGGTGGAGAGGTCAGTGATCTCAGCAGTTAGAGCGGACTGTGTGTGTTCTAGTGCGAGGAGGGAGGCAGTGGCTGCTTCCTCAGATTCGCGGGCGGAGGAGAGGGAGGAGTGCGAGGCGGCGAGGGAGGCGGGGGTGGGTGCCGTTTGGTGGAGGTGGGTGAGGAATGCGGTGTAGGCGTCGCGTTCGCGGAGGGAGGCGGAGAGGCGCGCGGAGAGAGAGGAGAGGAGGAGGGAGGTGCATTCTGTGCAGATGGGGTGGTCGATGTCGGAGCGGGCGGAGAGGAGGGCGAATAGCCGGTTTGCGCGCTCGGTCTCGTGGGAGGTGGTTGTGGGGGGGGTGGTGGGAGAGCGGGGGGATGAGGGAGAGGTGGGTTTGGAGGGTGGGGGGGAGAGGGCGGGGGGGGCGGCTTCGGAGGAGGAGAGGAGGACGAAGGACATCCCTGGGTTGGTGAGGGTGGTGCGCTTGTAGGTTGCGGGGGCGTCGGAGCGGGAGGCGGCGTCGTAGAGGGCTTTGCGCTCGGGGGAGTAGGCGGGTCTAGATGGTGGGAGGGCTTTGGGAGGTTCGTGGGTTGAGCCTGGGATGGTTAGTAGGGGGATGGAGAGGTGGGGGATGGAGGGGGAACGCACCGGCGAGGAGGTTGAAGGCGGCGGGGTTGAGGCTCTCCAGCGAACTGTCGAGCTTCAGCGGGGCCCGGCATTTTTGGCAGTTCATCGTGAGATGGAGGTGGTTGAGGTTGTTGGCAGCTTCATAATACCATAGTAGACGGTAGAAGGTGGGGGTAGTTGAGACTTGAGGTTGGATGTCGTAACCTTGGGGAATTTATGGATCGGGACTAGTGGCGTGTATGTGCAGGTGTCTTTACGCGAAGGCAGTGCCGTGGTCTACTATGTAAGGGGCTTAGCGCGATACCACCTTCCCTGGCCCAATTGTGGGAGTCGCAAGGCTGTGGAAGTAACTGTGTGTACTAAGTTGAAAGGGCATGTATCGGTGCACAATTATAGTTGTCCTGGCTGTGTGAAATAGCTGTGTTATATGAGTGATGCTGTGAGTGTATACATCTACTACATCTAATATATACATATAAATACAAGCTGTCAAAAGATCATCTCAAGGCTTATCCCATTAAACATCCCCCTCGTATTGCGCAAATCCAATCCTCATTTCCAACATTCACTTCATAGAACACCCCTTTTTCTCGCTCTAGCAAACAATATCGACGGCTTGACACTACGACAATGAATGCGCCGTAATCGCAGCTAATGTTGAAGCGGAGAAGGTTCTGGAAAGTCAATTTGATAACAAGCATTTGCGCTGGTAACTTCACAGCTATTAAGGGTTGGCCGAAAGGCCGTCAAAAGTCGCAATGACAACCATCACCGTGGGTGAAAACGCCATCACCATTCCCTCATGGACGACCTCGACAAATATGGGCCCGCTGCCCACGACTGCCTTTCCAAGCGATTGCCTCGATAGTCTCTGGAACTTCAACACACCTGGCCTAGGCATGCCATGGACGCAGATGACACAAGGCTGCGCCGCGAAAACCTGCTGTCCATATGGCAATGTCTACACCGAGCCATGGGCGTGGATGACCAGCTACTACTCACCGGGCGTATGCCCGTCACAATACCGCTCCTGTGCCGGCCCGTCGGCGCCAACAGCCTTGAGCTCTGCTCCGGGGGAGACGATTGCTTTCTGCTGCCCAACAAGTGAGTGCCCTTCATCCCCTGACCAGCAAATCGAAATATGCTCATGCAATTGCACAGACTACAATTGCCCGAACACCGTGGGCGAAAACGGCTTCTTTCAGTATTGTCAGAGTATGCTCTCGACACCAACAACCGCGATAGTCGTAGACAACATCTTTGATCAAAACACCCTCTCCACTTCCTCGTGGGCGCCAAACTCGGCGGCACCATCGTCCTGGCAAGCCGTATATCCGATTCAGGTTCGCATTCGGGCAAATGAAGTAATTCCGACAGCCACATCGACTACAGAGGTAAAGAGCGCCTCGTCAGGCACCCAGACGCCGACAGAGACCAGTACCAAACCAGCCCAGACGTCATCAAATCCTTCATCGTCGTCCGGTTCCTCCACCCCAGTCGGAGCCATCGTTGGAGGAGTAATTGGCGGTCTCGCCGTACTAGGCCTCATTGCAACGATTGTGATATGGCTGGTTCTCCGCGCCCGCCGCCACAGACCAGACGCCCCCCCCTTGCGCCAAAACTACCCCCAGCTACCCGGCCCATACGGCAATACCGGGGGAGCAGCTCCTATCCTAGGTGGCATTCATGATAAAGCCACCACGCAGCCACTGCTGGTACAGGGACCACCCGAGCTTCAAAATCAAGCGTTCGTACAGACACTACCCGAGCTTCAAAACCAAGCAATTGCACAGAGCCTACCTGAACTTCAAGGTCAGGTAATCGCACAGGATCCACCTGAGCTTCAAAGTCAGGCGATCTCCGAGCTGCACAACCAACAAAGGTTCCCAGAGCTCTCCGGCGCACCTTCGTCAGCACCGCTCCCGCAACACCTACAAGGGCAGTGGCAGACCCAACCACAGTTGCAGGAGATGTGGGTGCCTGCCGTACCACCTAATATGAACCCGCATGGTTCACATTCTTCTTAAATATATACCCCTATAATTTCATCGTCTATTTTGCGCCATTTCACAATGCGCTGGATGCCTCTTGGTCTCTCATATCCCTTCGATGGCCTTCGTCCTTCGACTCCAACCTAACACCTTTTTTAGCACTGTTACCTCTGCTCGACTGCTTATTGCCCCGTCTCTTTCATATCATAAAATATTACATCAATTAGGGCTGTAATAACATAGTAAAATGTGGAAGGTGGATGTAGTTGGAAGGTGAGGTTGGGTGTTGTAACCTTGGAGAGTTTATAGATCCGGACTAGTACCTTATGCACCAGATCTAAATGTGGGTCGCTAGCTCCATTTATGCACGTTATGCGAGTTATGCGCGACAGCACTTTACGCGTGGGAGCTTGGACATTTACAATATCGCGTCTCCCAACCGAACACAGGGCCAACTTGCGCGATCACACAGAACACGACACACCATCCGGATATAGACGAATACTCAATGGCCCACCGCAATGGAGCCTTCATTCAAGAGACAGCGGATATCGGCGACGAAAGGACAACAGCGGCACAGCCCAGGTTATGATGGGCCCAGTCGAACCTACAGCCCCGCCACCTTACGACAGCCTCTCACTACGGAAAATGGCGCGGTCTACAACGGCGACAATGACTCTACCGGGTTCTATGGAGCAGTTAATGCGCGAGAAAGCTCTCCGGACTTCGAATTCGATGACGATGAAGAGTCTGGAGAGGAATCCTACGATGAGGAAGTGCCAGAGGCCGACCTGCAAGCGACAAGGCAGAAGCTCGATAACAAGCTGAAGTCGACATTCGAGGCCATCTTTGAGAAGTACGGAAAAGATTTTAGTGGTGTCGGGGACGAAATCGATCTGCGGACTGGCGAGATCGTGGTGGATAACGGACATGTCGCGGAGATGCATGCTGAGACTGATGCGGGCGAGCAGAGGGGCAGGGGAATGTTGAGGGCGTTCACGGAGGAGCCTGACCAGACACGGTTCTCGCAGCAGGTGGTGGAAGATTCCGACGATGCGGACGATGCGGATGAGCTCCACGAAGATACCGGTATGGACTATCATGTCCGTGGGAGACAAATGTTACGGGCCTTCACCCAAGAACCAGATCTTGGAGAGGCCGGCACGGAAGAGGATGAGAACGACTATGATGGGGATACGAGCAAGCTCCATACGATTGATGAGGATGAGAGCGATGATGATGATATACTGTATCAGAGCAGTGGCGTTATCCCTGCAAAGTCCATGGCGCCACCTCCCAGACCGCCCCTTTACAAGCCTTATCAACAGAAACCACAATCCAGATTCCACGTACCGAAACCTATTCCAAGACCACGACCATCGAGCAGCGCTGTCACCTACCCATCAGAGCCAGACATCCTCGCGCAGTTCGGCCAAGAGCTTGGCCCGCGAATCGCCGAGTACGTATCGCGGCAAACATCCGTCGACGAAGGAACCATCGACCCGAAATGGCGCACCCCAGCCCTACCAGCGGCAACGGCAGGGAGTCGTCCAATTCTTAAGTCCATAATTCTCCAACCCGACACGGAACGCTCGCCCTCGCCAAATGGCAGCTCGTTGTGGGCTCCTGAGAAGAAGACACGGCGCAGAAGGCGTAAGGCCGATCAAATGGGTAGGGGACCGTCTGGGGAGAGCGAGACAGTTGTGCGAGACCGAACAGTTATTTCGAGCGAGGGGATTACGGGGTCTGGATTGCCTACGCAAGTAGACGACCACCCTGAAAGTGCCCAGATTGATGCGCCACAGAATCCACCACATCAGGATTTGTTGTCTGAGGATGCACACCATAATACCGATAATGTCCCTTTTGGTGGCAACGAGTCTTATAACAGTGGTAGCCTCGAAGAATCTGTAGCCGACACCCCTTCTAACCCGAAGCTGGCAAAACGCAAGGGGCGCAGAAAGAACGGGTTTAGTGACATGTGTGTCCCCAGGAACAAATATACGGATGCAGAAGACAAACAGATCCTAGAATGGGCCAAGTGGGTCTACAACGAGACAGAATATGGTTTCTGGGGCGAAGGGCATTGGGAAATGCTGAGCGAGAAGGTAAGAATTTTGCTGCTGCTGCATTCGTGGGCAGATTGCTAATCGTGTTTCCAGAACCCCAGACACAGCGGCACGGCCTTCAGGCAGCGTTATCGCAAGTTCTACGACCGGAATGGAGGCCGGCACCCATTTCTTGAGCCAGGGATGGTCGACCAGGATGCACCTAAGAATCCGAGCATAAAACCAGGACCCTCAACAGAGACTGGCGCTACTGTTCACGAGCCCGGATCGGATCAAGCTACTAGGAGTCCTCCTTTTAGTGAGCATACCTTTGCTAAAACCATGATGGCTTTCCAGGACGTATCCAATCCTGTGGGGGTACAGCCCATACCTCCAGCGGGGGGTAGTTCCATACCTCGTAAGCGGAAAGTTCAAAAAAAAAATTGGGTCGGTCCTGCACAGAAACGCTTCGAGCCATTCAAGAATATCCTTCATGAGCTCTACATAGACAAAAGTCACACCATGAAGGAGGTGATGAACATTATGAAACTTCAACACGAGTTCATAGAGGTGTAAGTAGCATTCAGCTTATAAAACCCCTTTAAAGCGCTACTCTAACCCAACTTAGGAAGAATCAATATCAAAGACAGTTCAGGAAATGGGGCTTCGAGCAGGACAGGCCGGCGGCACCTATAGAAAGCGAAAATTCGCTTGTAGTGGACCAAGCTGATGAAGGCCAAACCGAAGATGTTTCGAAAGGGCTAGAGCATGCAGGGATGACCAGCGAGGAAAGGAAGCGGCGAAGAGAAGAGCGAAGAGAACAAAGAGAGCAATTGAAGGAAATAACAAAGAAGGGGGTTCCATTACCAACACCAAACCCCGAAGATATCGTGCGGACCGAGGCACAGAATGAAAAGCGGAGAGAGAAGCAAATGGAACTTCCAGAGAAGAAGGCTCAATTGCCAATTCTTGACCACGATGAGATCAAGCAAGGAGACGGGGACCCTGAGGAAAACAACTCCGCTCGTGATGAGATGGCCGAAGACGGAGGCAGCGATGATCGTGAGGGCCCTTCTGAGCAGGGGGTTTTCTACGACCTCTCGAAACTTCTCCAGGAGGCATCAGATTATATTTTGGCAAGCTCACCAGCAGCGATGGAGGAAGACCAAACTATTAAACCTCCCAATAATAGAACCGAGCGTAGCCATGACCGCCCAGAGACCAACTGCGCCGGCCGAAGCCTCCGCTCGAGGGTCATCCCTAATTCTCAGTCGTCTCAAGATCTGTTATCACCAAGTACAAGCCAAGCGCAGCAATATCAAGCACCTACAGCCCCAATTATGGCATTGAGCGCGGATGTTGTTGACCCGTGTTATATGTTCTCCGACGAAGAGGATGAAGCCGCACCGGTAGTTTCACAGACTCGCACGCCGAATTCCCAAGCGTCAAACACCACAGCCGAGCCCGTCAACCCTCAACTTCTGAGTGACCCGGCAGCTCCTTTGATAACGCCACCAGCACAAGAGCCGGATATCCAACCACCAAGCACACCAGCGAAGGTCTTGTCCACCAAACAGTCTGACATTGCCACAACTCCCGTGGAAATTAAAGACGAACCGGAGACAATTAGCCGTGGTTTAGGTGATATCTACTCTCTCCCACGCAGCCCACCACGCCTTCCCACAGCGCCACAACCAGCCTCATCCAGCAGCGCTCTCCGCGTCATAATCACACAGCCCGCAAGCTCCTCGCCCCTTACCTCTCCCGCTGCTCGCTCCCCTACCCCACCAACCGCCCTCGTAGCCTCCTCTGTCTCCAAAGCAACTCCAAAGCGGCGCCCGGCACCCGAATCAACTCCACGACGGGGCCAGGCATCTCTGTTGAGCTTATCATCGACATCGACGCCATCACGGAATCGGATGGAGAGATCAACTAGTAGGCCCCCCCTGACATCACGATCCAGGATGGGTTCGGCGCGCTCACGCGCATCGATGACGCCGATTTCGCGGCTGGCGATAGGGTCGCCTTTGCGGCATGATGCTAATGAGGATGATGATGAGTATGAAGAAGGGAGTGGGGAGATTATTCAACTGTCATCGCGGCGTAGTAGGGCGACAGGGGGTGGGATGTCAAGTCTTACGCCTCGAAAAGGTTTTAGTGCAAGTGTTTCGGTAGCAATGACCCCTTCGCGACGGGGTATAGTGGGAAGTGGAAATGGAGTGAAGATTGAGGATGGCGAGTTGATTCAGACGCCCGGTGGGGCGTGGAGGAGGTGCGGGGAGAGTGGGTATAAATGTGGAAGAGGGTTTTGTCTTCATTGCTCTGTTGACGGAGAGGTTGGTGTTTGGTAAGTCGTAGCTAGTAGTAGGGGTGGAGGTTATGTAGTAGCACCCTCTGTCGCATAGGATGGGGAGGTTGAATTCAGCAAGCTGGCTTATAATACTTACGTTTACAATCACACTACCAGGGCAAAGTTCGTGTCACTATTGGGTCACGTTTATAATAACTAGAAGTAAAGTATATTCTCACAAACAGACCTCCCAAATTCAGACTTGGGCAGCACAGTACATCGGACTACATGGGAGCATTGTAAATGGCCACCCTGTTTAGTAATTAACACTAGTTGATAGACTACACATGAACATAACACTACGAGGGGTAATTCTGACCCCCAAGCTCATGAACAGGACGATGCTGACCTCCCGTGAGCTCATGCGCCGGGTCCCGATTCGCAGGCATCTCATTCTCAGCCTTATACACGTATTGCACCTGTTCTTGTCCTTGTTGTTGGCCCACGACCGGGACCTGACCCTGACCGTATTCCGGGCCTTGGTATGTGTTATTAACGGGTCCGTACGCAACACCAGCGCCCCCCACATCGCTAGGCTTGGTCAGTTTCTTCCGCAGGCGCCGCTCGTTTACGAAAAGCCCCAGGAACGCCAGGGCGAGGACGCCGAGTGGGACTCCCACGCCGGCTCCTACTGCCGTGACGGAGTTTGCGAAGTGGATTTTCTCTGCTTCTGTGGCGCCTGATGAGCATGTGCTCTTGTCTGAGGAGGCCACGCAGTCGGCGGTCGACGCTGGTGCGTCGGGTGAGGGAGTCGTCGCTGCAGCGTCGGATGAGGCAGTCGATGTGGGCGACGAGGTCTGCGTGGATGACAGCGCAGTTGTCGAGACTCTGGGGATGATTTTCACGGCCACGCCAGGGCTGATCTTGAAGAGCTTGCCCTCGTCCGCACTACACGTTTTCAGCGTAGAGCTGCCGCACCAGAACATCGTGGGGTTGTCGGCCCCAAGCCCATCGTTGCACGGGTAGATGTTGGCCCAGTAAGCTAGGACTGTCAAGGCGTGCCTGTCAGCGCTATTTCAGGGAAGTGCGGGGAGATGCGCTTGCTTACATTCTTTGCAGTATGTCAGGCAGTCCGGTGTGTCCCAGCTGTCGACGCAGGCGCCGCGGTATATCAATCCAGGCGCGCCGTAGCATAATCCAGATGAGAGACAGGCTTCACCGGCGTGGCAGCATGTGCCTGATTTTGCGCCCGTTTGGCATGGGACATAATCTGTCGCCGTCGTGCCATCCTTCCACACACATGTCTGTGCTATGGCCAAAGGGAGGTAGGCGAGGAGCACCCATAGAGAAAGAGCTCTATCGCATAACATGTTGATGTCTGATAGCTCGTTGAAGACGGCGACGGTCGTCCATGAAGAACATGATTCTCAGCCTCGAGCACTGCGAGTCAGTAGAAATAGGGGAGCACATTGAAACTGCCCAGCCTTTGGGCTGAGGCATAGAACAGGGAATTGAGATTGGTGATCCTCCAGCTGGAGTATTTCCTGGGGAGGATCTGGACGTCACTGTTCGCTTTGCATTTCTATTGGCTTGTGTTGCATTTGGAAGGGTTAGTGACACACAGTGATCCTTCCGCTTGTCAAAAATAGAGGACAACCCTGTTAGCGTCGGCCCGGTTCGCTGTCGCAACGAAGCGCGTCTGCTAGAAAATCCCCCGCGCCTTCGGCCCCCCACACCGTTGAAATATCAACCGCGAGGGAGAGGCGCCGTGTAGCAGCATATATCGACGAAGGCATGGAGGAGATAGTTCAGTACCTGGGTCAGACGATTACTAGCCGCCAATCCCCTCTATTTCTCGGATACTGGTCTGTTGGTGGCTAAAGTCACTTCAGCTATTTGGTGCTGGTTAACTTCGGTTATAATATTTAGGAGAGAATATTTATTTATTTCGAAATTTCTCATTATTTTCTAGAAATCGAAATAGTGAAACTCGAAGATCTTGAAGCTGGTATTCTCAAGACATCATGGGCACTTACAACGAGCCATCCGAGTGTTTCCAAAGACCAGGCTGCGGATTTGTTGAAGTCTGTTCTCATCGGCACGCTTCTGAGTGACGCAAAGGGAGCGTGGGATGTATCCGATGAGTTTAATCGGATCCTACCTGATTATAAATTCACTCAGATAGATAAGTTCTTGTCTAAGGTATGGGAGGATAAGCCATAGCGACATGTAGTCCACCAGAGTCCCAAATAAATGCTCATTGTACTGGATTGTATTTTGGAGTATGTTTGATCTTGTGTATGTGACATGAACAAAGGAGTAATAGGCACAATGAATATTCGTGTGACACGCTATTCTATTTGACTCTTTGTGTGGTCTCCCTAGAATTGGAAATATCCAAGACAACGAACAAAGCATCAATATGCCTGTCTTTCTTCTCCCCGAAACTCTAAGAAGCCTCGAGAAACACAAACCTCAAACCTCAAACCTCAATCAAATTACCCCACACCAAACCCCCTCCTGTCACAATCAATCCCAAATCGTGAGTCTTACATCCATTGTCCACATCACAAATATCACATAAAGGCTTCTCACGGACGCCTCCTTCATTCGCCGAATCAGCAACACCATAGGAATAGGCAAACCCTTGTTCAGGTAACGTGCATTGTTTGGAGAACAAAAGAAACAATGGACGGACAATATGGACGAAAGTCCGTTTCAGTTTCCCGAAGGGTTAACAGATCCTTTGAGCATTGTCCGTTTTTCGAGCATATAATGGACATGCAGGACGTGGATAATTGCATTCCAGATCCCAAAGCTTCCTGGCAACTTCCATTTCACAAGAATAAATAACAGGTTACACGTCAACGCCAAAAAGAACAGCGAGGCAAATAGCATAGGTAAGAGAAACTCATCCAAAATGACTAGCCCCGACTCCGGTTCAAGCCCTGACTCTGGCACAGGCTCTGGCTTAGACCCCGTCTCTGGCTCAGACCCCGTCTCTGGCCCAGGCCCCTACCTGACCTCCCTAGAGAGCACGTTCATCAGTCCCTTTACCCCCTTTCTCAATCACATAGTCATTCTCAGAAGCCAAGGCGCCCCCATTGAACGCTATTGCGAGCATCGCCAAATATACTACGCCCTCTGCACGCACGCCACCGACTTTATTCGCTGTCACAATCGACATAACTCTGACCCTGTCGGTACCTGCAATTTCACCTGCATCAGGTTTAATTATGCATATGTCACCTACGCGGAATATTTATGCCCAGCCTGCGAGCACCTGGGCCGCCCTGAACCAGCCCGTACCGAGGACGAATTACTTCGCTGCAGTAACCAGTGGCGTATCCTCTCAAACTTGAGTTCGACCAGATTCTTCCAGCTCGTTAGTGATGCGCAGCAAGAAGGGAACCTGGCTCTGCAAGATCTCGAGGACCCGGACGACCTGCTTCGCGACCCCGACATTCTGGGCCAGGAGCTCCTTGCCGAGCAAGCAGCCATCGAATTAGAGGATGAGCGCCAGGCTATCGAGGAGTATAATGATGAGGATGAGGATGAAGATGGCAGCGATTCTGAATCCGAGGATCCCATGGAGTTTGAGATCCCTGAGCCCCAGCCTGACCAATCGGAAGGCTGGGTCGAGCGCCTCCCACAGGCGGACGCGGACCTACCACGCAGAGAGTGGTTCTTGCGTATAGCCTGGCGCAGAGAAGTTTCTCGCCGGTTTGGCGTGCCCCCGGAATGCTATTACGTCCCTAATAATGCTAGTGATGATACGGATCTGCTGGTGCGCGTGCAGCAACCGGAAACGGACGGAGAGTCGTGCGCCGTCTGTATTACCGAGTTCAGCACGGGGGACGGTGATGATGACAATGTCCGTCGCCTCCCGTGCGGGCATCTGTTTCATTATGAGTGCATTTTGAGGTGGCTGTATAATCGAAATTGCCCGGTCTGTAGGCGGGAGTATGCGCTGGCGCGCATGCCGCGATTTGGGGAAAGGGACGGGGATTCGAGCAGTATCAGCAGCAATGACCCTGGCCAGTCATCGTCTACACCTCAGGTGCCGCCCGCGCCTGGGCCACAGGGAAGAAATACTTAGGGAGGTGATCTACAAGGGAGTGATCCGCAAGGGGGTGGCCCTCAGGAAAGCGAACAGCAAGGAGGTGCGCCGCAAGGGAGTGGAAGGCAAGGAAGTTAGCCCCAAGGCAATGATCCCCAAGGTAGCGCACCGCAAGGAGGTGGGCTGCCGGTCAGGACATTGAGGAACAGGGTAAAGCTGAGTTATCCGTGTGACAGTTTGCAGCGCAACCACCCAGGAGGTGGTAGCCAAGGGTGAGGTAGGTGGCCAAAAAGCTGGCTCAATATCCGGGGTTAGCAAGGGCGGTGGTAAGTCAGTTGTGCATTTCTTTTGTTTTAAATTTATCATGGTGGATCTATTGGGTATGGAGTATAAATATGGAGACTGGGTAGGAGTTCAATAAAAGGGATGCATTTCTCTAGAAATTAATTCTTTATCTTTTTGTGAATGAATGTGTTCGCTATATATAATAGATAATAGATGCAACGTTAACATCATTCTCTTTTCCATCAGTAAGACATCCCACCCTAGTTTGCCCCCATAAGTCCTGCTCACGGCTACTCAGAATGGAACTGCCCCACACCGTCCCAGATGACCAGGCCAATAGAGTCCCTTAAATTAAGAACACCAAGCCCAGTTGTTGCTGAAGTCGACATGGCACTCTGTATCTTTGGGACAATTAGTCTAAATTGCCCATGCTTAGGGGTTTCCAGCGCAGACCCATATTTCGTTGTCGTGTCTATCCACCTAAAATTAGCAATCTGTTACATTGAAGGAGGATATAAGGATCATGAACCCGTCGGGAATGCCACAAGCAATTCTAGTAGGTCTGGGGCACCACTTTCCCAAGCCTGGCCCAAAGTCCGGCCTTGGCGCCGCGATAGCTAGGCCAGAGATGGTGAGGAATAGAGAAATGATAGCGAGCTTCATTGTGTTGATGGGGTTGGTGGGGTTAATTTTAAGTAATATATAATGTAACAAATGATTGGCTATAATATTTTGAGGATAATGATGATGACGACGATGATGATGATGACGATGATCTTAAAACTATAATAGAAGAGGGGATAATCGACTCTTTATAGTTATACTCTAGGCAAATTTTGATGAATATGAATATAGGGGGTGTGAAACATGTAAGTGGAATGCAGTAGTATAGTAGGGATGAGTGACATGTATTATGTAGAATACGAGGCATATTTGAGTAGAATGCAACATACATATCATAGTATAATTCAATGGTTAATACTATAAGATGACAGAAGTACTATAATGGGACACAATAAGTATTAGTCTGCTATAGGAAGTCTCTTGAACATATTATTGAGGATACCCCACATCCCACATATATTAATGTTTCCTCTTGCTAAAAATCTACGGACAGATGGTCTTTCTAATCACTCTGCATCTTCGCAGCCTTCTGTGCAGCAGCCCAGTCTAAAGCACTTTGCTTTGCACTCGCATCGCCAACCTCTCCAAATACATCCACACCCCATCGTGCTGGAAAGTTGTACCTATGGTGCTTCTCTAGCTTACTTAATCGGGCAAATGCCTCTGACGGAATGTCAAACCCTTGTTATCGTATTAGTCACTATCATTGATGTTTTTAAATTTTCTTTGCTTACCTTCCAGGTTACTCTGAATGCGGGACTCTGTCACACTCTTCGGGAGCACGATAGTGCCACGCTGAACCGCCCAATTAATCAAAACCTGAGCAGGGGATTTTCCAAGCTCTTTTGCAACTTGGATTACAACATCGTCATCGACGGCTCTTTTGTGGCAAGTTAGACAAAATTTATAATGTGGAATAATGCAATGAGATACCTTGGTAGGTTGTAGATGTTGTTTCCTAATGGTGAGTATCCAGCAACGAGAATATTCTATAACCATCAGTGTTATACCAGTTGTAAAGTGGTATGCAAAGCATACGTTTTTTTGACTCCACTCAAGCAAGTCAGTCTGCTGCAGATATGGATGTGCCTCTATTTGGTTGACAGCAGGCGCGATCCTAGCGCTCTTCAACAACTCCTGCGACTTTTCCAAGGTGAAGTTGCTGATCCCGATGCTTTTGGCCTTTCCCTTCTCAACAAGTGCTTCCATTGCGGCCCAGGTGTCTGCAACAGGAATATCAATGACACTAATGAGGCCAGAGGTTTCGTCGGTCGGGAAGGAGGTTTCTGTGGAGTAGGAAAATGCGACAGGCCAGTGCATCTGCGGAAGGATTTGTTATAAGTTGCGATATTAAGATGCGATGGAGTTTAATATACCAGGTATAGATCGACATAATCTGTTTGCAGATCCTTGAGTGTCTTGTCAAGGGCAGCTTCCACATTCTTTGGTTCATGATCGGTGTTCCACAACTTTGATGTGATCTGTAAAGTTTGTTAACAAGAGAGATTTTGCCGCGCTTTCGGATTGTTTAGTACTCACAAAGATTTCCTCTCGCGGGAGGCCTCCCGCTTTAATACCACGTCCAACCTCTACCTCATTGCCATACACTGCAGCTGCATCAATGTGCCTGTATCCAGCTTTTAGGGCCCACTCAACGGCGTTTTCCACCTCCTTCGGTTTTGATTGCTGGTTATTTTAGTTTCCAAAAAAAATCTTCATGCTTCCTTAAAAGTAAAGAAAACTAACCCATGTCCCAAGTCCAATTGCGGGAATTTTATGCCCAGATGATAGCGTATAAGAGCGTTGGGAAACCATGATTCCAAAATAATATAATGGTCTGCGTATCAAGCAGGGTATGTATGTATGATACGGGCTTTAAAGAAGTTGAACGAGGAAAATGAATATATTGAGGAAGAAGAAAGCACGAATATATTAGAGTAGCTGGGAATAATTTTGCTTGCTTAATGTTAACAACCTTTATCCGATAATACTGTCGAATGGCGGAGGAAATATATGGGGGGTGTGTTCGGAAAAGCAAGGTGGGGGCGGGGTAATAGTGGGGTAGTTGGAGGAAACTCCTATGTTGAGATCACGGAAAACCAAACAGAGAAAAGTTCAGAGCGATTTGTGATTCCGAGACCAAAAAGTAAAATGAGCCGTTGCCTTAGTGCTACAACTTGCATGATTCGGGACTGCATTAAAATCATCGTCACTGAGCTTAGACAACCTCAACAGTACAGAGACGAAACAGTCTACTAAACAAGACTTACTCAATCTCACAAAGATGACAAAAATCAAGTCTGTCGAATATTTTCGCGTTCCGCCCCGTTGGCTTTTTGTTAAAATTGTAGACGAAGATGGCAATGTAGGATGGGGAGAGGCAAGTTTAGAGGGCCATACACAAGCAGTGGAGGGGTGCTTAGACTCGTATACCGCGAGACTAATTGGTATGGAGGCAGAGTACGCAGACCATCGCCATTAATAATGATTTTATTGATGCTGTTTTCTGACTATTCTTTCTTCAGCGATATCGAGCATATATGGCAGTTGTTATACCGATTCGGCTTTTACAGAGGAGGCCCTGTCTTGATGAGCGCTCTGTCTGGAATCGATATTGCCTTGTGGGATATGAAGGCCCGCAAGCTCAATGTCCCAATCTACCAGTTACTTGGTGGTAAGGTCCGGGATACTATCAAGGTTTACGCGTGGATTGGCGGCGATCGACCTGCCGACGTCGAAATCCAGGCGTGAGTACTTCCGTTGTACCCCCCTACAGACCTAACCCGGTGCTAATGACTACATAGTAAGAGTCGACAAGCTCAAGGCTTCACGGCGGTTAAGATGAATGCAACCGAAGATTTAGGGTGGATGGACTCTCCAGTCGCTCTTGCAGACTGCGTTGAGCGTGTCAAAACGGTGAAAGCATTAGGCCTCGATGTAGGCGTCGATTTCCACGGCCGCATACACAAGCCAATGGCAAAGCAACTTGCTCGACTCCTTGAACCGCACCAGCCTATGTTTATTGAGGAGCCGTTGCTTTCAGAAAATTTAGAAGGTATCAAGGCTCTAAGTGAGCTAACAGTTGTGCCAGTGGCGCTTGGGGAGAGGCTGCATTCAAGGTGGGATTTTAAGAGATTTTTGGAGGCCGGAGCTATTGATATCGCACAACCAGATATTTGCCACGTGGGAGGTATTTCGGAGATGCGAAGGATTTCTACGATGTGTGAAGCTTACGGTAAGTGATGACATCCGAAGTCCCGTCTTTATCCTTGCCAAATTTTCCTGCGAGAACTCTGCCCTGAGATATTTACATACTGATTTGTCGAACATAGACGTCGCCTTTGCACCCCACTGTCCTTTGGGGCCAATTGCACTCGCAGCCAACATACAGGTTGATGCTGTTACGGCGAATTTTGCTATTCAAGAAATGAGTCTTGGAATCCACTACAATGCAGGAAGCCAGGATTTGTGTAGTTACACGACTAATCCAGAGGTATGGGACGTCAAAGAGGGATACATAAAATTATTAAATGGCCCCGGACTAGGTGTTGAAGTTGACGAGGAGATGATTAGGAGGTTGAGCGTGGATGCCGAAGCCTGGGTTAGTCCTGGGTTTATAGGACCGGGCGGCGAGGTGAGAGAGTGGTAGTTGGTATGGTTGATGTGATTATCACTGTATAGAATGAGCTATTTCCTCAAATCTTGCACTCTCACGAATGGTTGCTAATGGAATACAAGCTCAGGTAACAAATGCACGCTCTATTAAATGGAAGTGATCCACCTTGCAATGCATCTTGCCTACAACATATGTTCTATTTTTCCTACTCATCTATTTCTAATTCTTTAACTTCTTCTCAAGTGCCTCAATCCTTGCTACATCCTCGCCCCATTTATCCCACTCCCCATGGCCCATGCTGCCTCTAAGAGGTAGTCGACTACCCTCCATTGTGCCCATTCCCAAAACTCTATAGATCGCCTCCTTGATTCCGACAATCGAATGCTTTCCAACCATCTCCTCCACAGAACTCACTGCGAACTGCAACTCTCCAATCTCCCTCATCGAATCGGCGCTATAGGAGGGCGAGTGCGAAAGATTGAATAATCGCACCACGGTGTACGGGAAGAATGCAGCGAGACCGTCGATTACACCAGCGCCACCCATGGACACCATAGGGAAGAGCTGCTGACCAAAACCACTGTATAGCGCATAACCAGCGTGATCAATTTCCGGGTGCAGGGAGACTTGTAGATGGTGCGACACATTCCCGTGGCTCATCTTCCCACCGACTATATTCTTGTGTGCCGCGAGGGTGACGTAGGAACTAATATCGATGACAATATTGTTCGTCACGCCGGGGTAGTGATACGTGAGGATTGGAATTGGTGAGGCGTCAGCGACTTCTGTGTACCAGTCGATAATATTTTGCTGGGTTACTGCGGGGCCAAAGTAGCCCGGGACGAGGACAAGTCCGTACTGCGCACCAGACTCTCTGGCATCCTGGAGCTGCTCGAGGGCGTCGTCGATGGAATTTGTCAGGACACCAGCCATTATAGGGTATTCCAGGAAACCACCGTCTGTGAGACCCTTACGGACGCCTGAGATGAGAGATTTTCGCTCGGTGGATGAGAGATGAACTGCTTCGCCGGTTGAACCGAGGAGGACGAGACCCTTGACGCCAGCGTTTGCGAGATAGAGGGAGTGTTGGGCTTGTGTTTCAACGTCAACTTCAGCTTGCCGGGATTTTATGGATGTAGATTTGGCTTTGAAGAAGGTTGGCACCGGAACGAAAACACCTGGTGGCGGCGTCGATGTTGAAGGCATATTGCGTGATTTTACAGATAGACCTGGGAATAGGTAGTTATGGATCGAGGAATATCTGAGATAGATTGCGAAATATTACCGACAAATTTTGTATGAGTATATCTTATGATCACGAATAAAGTATGAACCGATATATCTGCACCACAGAGAGCCACTGTACATTCCTATAGAGCTCCGATAATAGGATGCACTATGTGCAGATCGGCAATTGCATTCATTGAATATCCGGATGTTATTTCGGAAAAGTTCGTCCCACTCTAAACTTTTCCGAGAGGCTAACATTCTTAAACAAATCGATTACCCCGCTTTCAGTTATGGCATATCTGATTCCATCGAGGGTTTCTGGCATCCGGGGGAAGGTCTCCTTTCTACCGCGTGAGCGCATACATGTTGAGACTGAATTTCCACTGTATTTGCGCAAGCACCTCCACAACGAAAAAGCCGGTGTTCACTTGGCGCCTAAAGTTATTGAAATTAATTTTTCATCATTGGTATTGAAGAGCCTTGTTGCTCAGTTCTACGCCCTACTGCAACCCAGCTCCTTCAAAAATGTCATTCGTTGTCTGAAGTTCATCAAAATACTGTCCGTCGCCCAATCCAATAACCCCACCAGTGACAAAGCTATCAAACTCGTTCCAGCTAGTCCAGTTATCCATAATGCTTCCTGGACTGTTCTCTGATATCGAGGCCGGGAACTCTAGACTTGGTATATCACAGGGTTGTTGTGACTGGCCCATGAAGTTGGAGGATATAATGTATGAATTCGAGGGAGCGGGCCCCAGGACGAAACTGTTGTACTGGCGTGTGTCATTCAGATCCTGTCCTTGTTGATGCTCCTCGACAGTGGTAATTTGTGCACTGCTATTATTATTACTAACTTCATTATTTGCTAGTTGTAAGATCGTATATGCGACTTCGGCATCTCGCGCATTGTTTGCTTTGGAAGCGTTAGATTTTGTAATCTTGAGGGCTTCATCTGTCTGTTTCGATGCTTCAATACGTAATTCTTCTAGTACGATACTATATCGTAGAGCTAGGGAATCTTTCTTCCCTCGCAAGGCGTGTATTTGTTGTTGGCAGCGCGAGGCCGCGCTGAAATATTCTTTCCAAGTGGACTGCGGATGGGAACGGCGCTGAATGGTGTAGACGTAGAGTACAACAACTGCACAGAAGGCATAATAGTGTGTGAACTGTGTGAATGTGAGAAATGGAGACTCATGTAGCCAGAAGAGTAGAAGCAAACCCAGAATCCTCTATATATTTGTCCATGGACATGCAAGTCATTGACAATGGTTACAATATTCATTGCGGCCTTTAGACACTTAGATGCTCCGTTTTCTGTGCTTGCATGCAGGCTTGTTCGATTATGGCTTTTGCGCCTCAAGTCCGCAAAATTACGGAGTAGGGAAGGTCGGTGTACGAGAATACAGGCATGAGCATGCGCGAGGCGGAGAACGTTGCTTTGGCGCTGAAATAAAGGATTCATGAGAGAAGAATCTGCGTCAAGAAAATGTGCAATATTTTGTCGCCAAACCATAAGCTCCGTGGAGTACTTTTCTGCGAATGCATTTTTTGTTTCGTTGCGAATGGGCTGAATGCCGTAAAGATCTCGGAGAACTCTGCTTATGATTTGCGCAAGCCTGTGGAATCGTTAGACTTCTTCGACACAAGGTAGTAAATGTTTTCTTATTCCTCAAAACTTTCCGAAAACTTTGGGAGTATCCTCTGGCTCTTCTCCTTATTCCATGGCACGACGTACCTTATATGCTGAACTGGTGCAAGCATTACACTTTGTGACTTGCATGTAGATGGTATGATGCATGTGGCAGTGATATCAACGTCACTCGAAAGAGTCGGTAGTTCCTATATAAGGATGTTGTGTTCAGTATTTGCAAGGTTTTGAAGCCAGCTCTTGTCATTAACTCACCTGGTCAATATCATCATTGTGAAAAGTTCTTGGCCTCCCGAGAGCCGAACTCAAATAATTGTCCAGTGTGTATGCCGCCCAAAAAACTCGTTTTCGATACTCAATATCAATCATATCAATCTTTCCCAGACCATCTCTCCGTCGCTTCCTGTGTATCCCGAGCGCAAATACTATATGCGCGGTTGTTCCAAAAAGGCTCCAGCAATGATTGATTCTAGATTGGCTCAACAGATAAAAACACTGAGCCAACCGTGCCTGGATACTAGCAAGACGTATTTCGCCAGTTTCGCCACGAAGTTGGTGTTCTGCTGCGTCGAAATATCGGGCACTATGAAACATGGCAGGTCAGCTCAAGCCTGTTCGTTAAAGAAAAAGCATTACCTTTGACCAGAATCCTCCGAGTTGCTACTCGGCATATATTCCTCGGCTTGAGCAAATACCATAAATATGACTGCCTTCTTCCCCATTCCCCCTTTTTGGTCTTGCATAGAGCCAAGGTTGGCATATAGCTCATCCGCCCATGCTTGAACAGTGGGTCGATGTAGAAAGCGATGAGTTGGAACGGCAAAGTCAAAATACCTAGCTACAAGTGCATCCGCCTTTTCCTTTAGGGGAAGGATAAAGAAGGAGGTGTCACAGACCGGGAGAGGGGCATCGCCGAAAGTAAATATTGACGAATTCGCAGATAGAGATACAATTTTATGTAGTCGCTTTTGCACTCGTAACATGAAAGAAACGCCACTCGAGGGCCCTACGTAGTGTCCATCAAAATCGGTTTGCGATGGCTCAGGGGAGTTTCTGGACGACTGTGCCTTAGATGCATCAACGATGCCCAATTGCACCGCCTCTTCCCCTGCTTCCACCACTTCCCCTGCTGCTTGTTCCTGCTGGGGTGAGCATTGGTCCATGGCTGTGGTAGGCAGGGTATCTAAATCGCGATAGCCGACATTGTCGGATGTCAATCCATCAAACTGACCGAGACCATCGACGTCAACATGTTCGTCAACGTCGACGCTCCTAATGGGAGGAAGACGGCCGCGACTATACTTTGCATTGAACTCGCATGGTAAGCGGAGTTTGTTACACAGTGTGCATGGTCTTTTGCCGCTACATCGAATCTTTTTCCTATCCTGTCATCAGTTCTCTGAAGTGATTATGCACAAGGTGATGGAGAACAGAAAATGAAATCACTACGGATCGCTAAACTATCCCGGTGTATCATAAAATATAAGCCTCGCAGGAAATGGTTTATTGAAAAGGCAATTTTGACCCCACTACGTCAAGAACAAGAACCTGAGCAAGAATGGAAAACGAGAACAAGAGCGTTCAAAATTGCCAACTCACCCTTTACACCGGTCGCAAGCTCGACTGACTCGAACTCTCGCATGGTCACGGTGTTCCTTTCTGGGATTCGATGCTGGCTGCGTAGCGGAGTAAGCGCGTACAGGAGATACCGAAGCGGTGTTGTCCCCCGAATTACCGTTGTCGTGATTCTGAGTCGTTACCATATCGCCGTTGTTGTGTGGGTCTGAAGTTGCGGTCACTTCTTTGCTCCGGAAATGTTGGTTCTGTTCGACAGGAGGAATGTAAGGTATACTTATCCGAAGTATGGCTTGGCACATATTATGAATCTGATCATCCGACTCGGATATGCTTAGCCGAGGCTTCAGATCGCTTTTCCGGCCCGTCAATCCCCAGGATTCTATTCCATATCCGGTGTCCTTCTATCTCCTCTTCAGTTAGTGGTCTCGTCGACTATCCCTAGCCGGCTAAGGTGGGGAAAATGACGGCCCCGGATATAAGCTCTGTCCTAGTGGTGGGGGGTGGGGGGGTATTAGAATTAATGTATTTCTTGGAACATTTTCTATAGAGGAAGAAAATATCTTGACGCATATTTGAGGTTACTGACCCCGCCCCGCCCCCGCACCCGCAAGTAAACACCGATGATATATACAAAGTCAGAGACGCATCACATCAACATTATCACGCACGTGTATACGTTTCAAGTATGGCAACTCTGACGTTTCGGCCGAATGCAATCTTCTCAAAATTTCAATCACCAAGCTACGTACAGGTAAAGGAAGAACACAACGTTACCACAATAATACCCAGCGATGAACCATTATATACAATTAATGATCTACTTGTTCGGCGGGCACGAGCAAAGGAGGATGTTCCGTTAATTGCGTACCCGGGATCTGCCAAGGGAGTTGATGACTATGTGCACTACACAGCTCGGAAGCTCGATATGTTTGTGGATGAGGCTGTGAGGAAATACATGAGCGCTGGACTCCCAGCAAAGGTCTGTAAGCCTCCTTCCGTTTTCTAATAGAGGATTGGAGCTGACCGAAGAACCTGCAGGAGGATAACGGTGCCGACGAGGTTGTAGCTATTCTCGCACCCAGCAGCCTTGATTATGTCGTGTCTCTTTTCGCCCTCTCTAGACTGGGATATTCGTTGCTTTTGCTCTCCAATCGACTCTCGACTGAAGCTTATGTAAATCTTCTCACACAGACCAAATGCAGCCGTATTGTCATCGAACCGTCACTCCAAAAGTCATTATCAACTATACAGTCGGAGAGTATTATAAATCTTCAGTCCTTCTGGTTGATCGAGCAGTCCCAATACAAACTAGCGACTCCGTCAGGTCAATATTTTACTCGCAGGTTTAATGGTCCACGTGAAAGCAATAGCACGGTCTTCATTATTCACTCCTCTGGCTCAACCGGCCTTCCAAAACCAATTTTCCAGACACAAAAGGCGGCACTCACAAACTATGCCAGCGGACTTCCATACCGTGCTTTCCTCACTCTACCGCTCTACCACAACCATGGGTTGAGTTGCTTATTTCGGGCAATTTATGCGGGCAATGAGATCGCAATGTTCAATGCTAAACTACCTCTCACTGGAGCCAATCTTATTGCCGCACTGGAAAAGCTTCAGCCCGGAGGGTTTCACGGTGTTCCGTACGCATTGAAGTTACTTGCTGAGTCTGAGCGTGGGACCCAGCTATTAAGCACCTGTGATGTCGTTCAATTTGGTGGAAGCAGCTGCCCAGATGAGACCGGTGATCGACTAGTAGAGGGTGGAGTTCATCTCATCTCCCATTATGGCGCGTATGTAACCCATATATCTTCTAAGTTCTGTGGTTGACTAATGAATCTTATAGAACCGAGATCGGTCAACTTATGACTTCGAGTAGGCCGAGGAGCAACAGATCCTGGAATTATCTGCGGCCTCTTCCTGGACGCTCCGAGTACATGAAGTTTGACTTGGTTGCCGAAGACTTGTACGAGCTCGTAGTTTTGGATGGTTTACCATCCAAAGTTGTCAGCAACTCAAATAACCCACCCAGATCATTCCGAACTGCCGATACCTTTTCGCCACATCCAACAATTACAAATGCATGGAAGTATGTTGGTCGTTTTGACGACCGCATCACGCTGGTCAATGGTGAAAAGGTTCTTCCGGTAGCTATTGAGCATCAGGTTCGGGCGAATGAATTGGTTCAAGACTGTTGGATGTTCGGCGTGGGACGGGAAATACCAGGCATGATGATTGTACCAAGCGAGCATGCTGCAGGTCTTTCGAAGGAAGAAATGTTCAACCAGATTTGGCCATCAGTCCAGACAGCTAATTCTCGTGCGGAGGGTTTTAGTCAATTGTCAAAGGAGATGATTGAGATCCTTGACGTTGGTACGCAGTACCCACAAACGGACAAGGGAACTATGATCAGAGCCAAAACCTACAGCCAGTTTCACGATCAAATCAACGAAATATATGCAAGGTTTGAAAACGGAACCGGTCTTGGGAAACTTGCTCTCGATCTCGAGCCTCTGGAACAATGGCTACTCGACGCCTTTTGCACAGTTATGGGCAACGGCGACGTGGAAAACGTCGACACTGACCTATTTGCAGCCGGTGTTGATAGCTTGCGAGCCATCACTGTCTTTGGAATGATCAAGAGAGAGCTCGATTGTGGGGGTGGCAATGTTAGTCGCAACGTGGTATTTGAGCAGCCGAGTGTTAAAGCACTTGCGGCGTTCCTATATGCCTTGCGGACAGGAACTGAAGTTGTGGCCAAGGATGAGTGTGTTGTCATGGCAGAACTAATTAAAAAATATTCAACGTTTGAAAAGCATACTCCTGGGACTCTAGAAACATCCAAGGAGACTATTGTGAGTCTGCCATTCTACCATTTGCTCGCTCTGCAACAAGGCTAACGCTTCCTAGCTTCTTACAGGAGCAACCGGTTCATTGGGTGCCCATGTCTTAGCACAACTGATAGCAAAGGATAATGTTTCCAAGGTCTACTGCCTCGTACGAGCATCTTCGCCCACCGCTGCAACCGATCGAGTTCTCTCCACACTCTGGTCCAAACTCATCAATCCCATACACACAAAAAAAATTGTCTGTTTACCGTCTGACCTCAGCGAATCGGATCTCGGTTTGCCCCCCACTATTCTTAGCACACTTCAAGAGAAGCTCACAAAGGTCATTCATTGTGCATGGGCTGTCAACTTCAACATCGGCGTATCTACCTTCGAGGCACAGCACATCCGCGGAACATACAACCTCCTCAATGTCTGCCTCTCTGTGAAAACTAAATTGCCAGCATCTTTATACTTCTGCTCTTCCATCTCTGCTGCTGCCGGTACACCGATACCGGCCAACATCACCGAAAGCTTTATTCCCGAGCTGCATCATGCGCAAAACATGGGCTACGCTCGCTCAAAGCTAGTCACCGAGAACATTATTAGAGCCGCTGTAGCAAGCACTGGCATGGATGCAAGAGTGTTGAGAGTTGGTCAGATCATCGGTGACAGCAAGACAGGTCTGTGGAACTGCACGGAAGCTATTCCACTCATGATACGATCGGCGATTACTATGGGAGCTTTACCTAAGCTTGACGAGACCCCAAATTGGATGCCTAGTGACCTAGTCGCGAAGGCAATCTTAGACATTACAGGCCTCAACTCTCCAACTGAACTAGCAGCTAGTGGTACTGAGGACGAAGTTGTCTACCACGTACAGAACTCACAGAATTTTCACTGGACAAGAGATTTATTGCCAGCACTAAAGGCTGCTGGTCTAGAATTCCAGTGTGTTGAGCAGAGGGAGTGGGTGAGGCTGCTCGTCGCCTCTAATCCGGACCCCGTGCAGAACCCGACGATCAAGTTGGTAGATTTCTTCACAAAGAAGTATGACAACAACGAGCCCGGAAGGAAGGGCCTTGTTTTTCTCACTGAAAAAACTGGGGTTGCAAGTCAGACAGTCAAGGATGGATATGATGTTGTCGGACAAGGATTAGTTGAGAAGATGGTACAGAGATGGCAATTAGAATGGGCTGACTAGAGCTTCTTTCTTTTGGGATAGAGTTGTAATAATTTGTTTCTCGGATATAGTTTAGTTTAGTTGGTATTGATGGCACATTTTCAGCCTATTTTTTGTGAATTAAAAAACATCATACTCATTTGCAAATGATCTATTTGAGCTTATTCTATGAATTGTTTGTGAGGCTACTCTCGTATGTGAATGTCTATGTAAGTGTACATTGTTTACAGATGGATTTATTTTTAAGAGGACGAGAGAGACAGTGGGGCTCATTAGAAATTTAGTTGGATTGCTTATGGAGCTTCGTTTTGATGATGATTGAAGAATTATTTATGGACAGAGAAAATGAAGCTTTGTGCTGCACCATGAATAACGGATTGCTCCCCGTAGAGCTCAAGCTTTACTTTTGATTCCATTATTCTTACTGTCCATTTCGGAAGTCTAGTTTGCAACATAAACACCATAATGGAGTACTATCACCATAATGGAGTACTTACTATACTTCGCAAGAAGTGAAGATTTATGGGGAAAGTTGAGATAGGCCACATGGTCGACTGGATAGGCTCAATCAACTGCCGATGCGGAAAAGCACATTTTACGGAAAAGGTTTGCTGGGGTTTACAGCTCTACTACTTTATTGTGTGACGCCAATCAGGACGCGCGGAAAAGGAAAAGGAAAAGGGAGCTCGGGTCTTGGCTAAAAGCTTGGCTTGTAGCATTAAGTTCACTTGCGGGGTACCCCATGGGGATTCTCAGTTTCCACTTTTCCGCGTGGTAGTCGAGAGACCGACCGTGCATACTGTTTGTTACTGCTCCACCGAGTATATAAAGACATGGCTCAACATAGAAACATAGTTCGGGGCCTTTGATTATCTACGCCAGTGAGTTGGATTCTGCTTGGCCCACATCTCAACTGCAATACTGCAGATTCTCCACGACAGTAGCAATGCAGACCACTACAACCGACGAAAAACCAATGGCATCAGTCGAACATGCCGAGAATAACCTTGATCTTGCTGACCAGAAGGTACTTCAAAACAATGACCAACTCGATCGTTTTGGCTCCTATGCCAAAGTTGATCCTGTGGAGATCGCTTTGGTCAGAAAATTGGATATCCATATGATGGTATGAGTTCTTCCCTGCATTAGGACTTGTCCCTCAATAGGGAAGACATCAGACATCTGACGTTATTTGTAGCCAATTCTTTGGCTAATGTACTTCCTCAATTTTCTCGACAGAAACGCACTGGTCAATGGAAAGTTGAATGGGTTGAGCGGTGATCTGAAGCTGAAGGGCACTCAATATAATACTCTCGTTTCGATCTTATTCGTCGGCTATCTGTTGGGTCAGGTCCCATCAAATATGATCCTCAACAGAGTTAAACCGGCGTGGTACATGTCAGGTTTGTTGTGAATCTAGCCCTCTGCCTCTCCTTTGCTAACCTCTGTTTCCAAGGGTTCATGATGGCGTGGGCTATCGTATCCACTCTAACCTTCATTGTCAAAGATTACAAAAGCATGCTTGCAGTCCGCTTTTTACTTGGCGTCACTGAGGCACCAGTAAGTTCAAAGCAACATGAGATGCATAGTGAGATTTACTAATTGGCCCTCAAGTTCTACCCAGGCTCCTTATACATGATCAGCATGTTCTATACTCGAAAAGAGTCCGCTAGCAGAATGGCAATATTTTATACCGGCAACATGTTGGCCAGTTCCTTCTCAGGACTCATCTCTGCTGGCGTCTTTGCCGGCCTTGATGGCGTCCATGGCTGGGCTGGGTGGCGCTGGCTATTCCTCATCCAGGGTCTCGTCACCATTGTAGCCGCTGTCGCCGCATTCTTCATGCTTCCGAATTCACCCCTGGAGACTAGCTGGTTGACTCCTGCGGAACGCCAATTTGCTCATGACCGTATTGAACGCGATACAACTGGACGCCGAACAGGAACGAGCACATGGACCGGCCTTCGTGAGGCCTGCACCGACTACCGTACCTGGATCTTTTGTCTAATGATTAACCTCCACTTGTCAGCCAACGGTTTCAAGAACTTCATGCCTACTGTCGTTGAAACCCTTGGATTTAACACCACCACCACGCTTGTCCTGACATGCCCGCCTTACCTAGTTGCCACATTTACATCCGTTCTGGTTTCGTGGTCGTCAGGCAGATACAATGAGCGCACTTGGCACATAACCATCTCAAAGGCTTTAGCCATTGTAGGATTTGCTGTTGCATGGGGCACAGTGAACACCGCTGCCCGATACTTTGCCATGGTTCTATTTGTCGGGGCAACTTACGGCGTTAATAATATTGGAATGTCTTGGGTTGCTTCGACTTTGGGGCAAACGAACGAGAAGAAGGCGGTGGCGGTCGCTCTCGCCAATACTCTTGGAAACATCGCCAGCATATATACACCATACCTGTGGCCAGACAGTGACGCACCGCGATTTGGTACCGCTATGGGTGCGAGCATTGGGTTTTCGGCCGGGGTGGTCATATGTGCTTGGGTTATGAGATTTGTCTTAACAAGGGATAATAGAAAGAGACGGACTGAGGATTCGGAGGCCGTCAATTTCTATGCATACTGAATTGCATATTATTGTAAGAACTTGGTGTTACTATTGCACAGATATTTGATGGCAAGGCCATGGTATTATATAATAGCTGATCCTATGTAATTAGGGTTCTGATCTTATTTGTTTATTGCGCAGCGAATGTTGAAAAGGCGGGGCCTTTTCCTCAACGGATGGATACCGAGCGAATGTTAGTCAAATGTTGAGAATAAATTACTTGGTTTATGAGGCGCAAATACCTATTTACGAGAATATTAATCTGTTTTTCTACGCGATAGTCTATATATCTATAATTGTTTGCTCGTAGTAATCGGCCCGAGATAGATCCTACATAATTCCTTCAATCTTCCCATAAGTTCAATTATTCCCATGAGAAGCTGATATATAGTCCTGCAATCTCCATCATATTTCAGCATTGGAGAGCCCCTAATCGCTACTAATAGGGGTCTTTCACAAAGATGTAGGCTTATGAGCATTCGGAAACTTCATTGCGTTCGTCCTCGCAATCAGGAAAGACTGCCCCGTGACATTCGGATCTAAGGGAACAAAGTTATGCGGGAAGCCAAGGTTAAAAGGCTTAACGTTATCGAGGAACTCAATTTGCTCTTCAGTAAGCTTGATACTCAGCGCTTTAATATTGTCCTGCAAGTGCTCGACCTTGCGGCCGCCAACGACGGGAAAGACATTGGCCGCTTTGGACATCACATATGCCAGCGCAATGGCGGTTACGGAGTCGATGCCGTGCTCTGAGGCCACTTTGGCTAGGGCTTCGCTCATCTCAAGCTCGTCTTCGGTCTGCTCAGGAGGATGTCCACCAAAGCTGCGCAAGCTCTCGCCGGCGTTCTTGAGTCTCTCGAGCTCGGCACTGGACTTGAATTTGCCCCCACCGAGGACACCCCACCTATTTGAAGCTCGTATTAGCTTTAAGTACCATGTTAAGGTGGGGTTTGGATAGTTACGGTGCAAGAGCCATTCCAAATTGGCGGGCCATAGGGATGATATCACGCTCAAAATCTCGGATCATTACATTCCAGCGTCCCTGGTAGATGCTAAAAGGTGTTTTTCCGTGATCGATGGCGTAAGTATTGGCTGCTGCAACAATCCAGGCGGGCGTGTCAGATGCCCCGAGATACAGCACCTTGCCCTGCTGGACGAGAATGTGTAGAGAATCCATGACTTCCTTAATAGAGCTGGTAAAGTCCCAGTAGTGAACATAATATATATCTAACGGGGAATAAAAGTAAGCAAAAGCTGTTACGCAAACCTTCCGACATGGAGATAGATGAAAGCCACTCAAAACACACCAATATAGTCCGTCTGAAGCCTCTTCAGCGAGTCACGAACACCAACATGGATACTCCGGCGAGAATTCCCAGCGAAATTAGCCGACTGCGTGCCTTTCCCCAGGGCATGGCTGCGATAATCCATGCCAAACTTAGTAGCCAGGACCAGCGCGTCGCGGTTCTTACGGGCGTGGATCCACTCGCCAATCCACAGCTCCGACTGCTCGTTCTGGTACACATTGGCAGTATCGATGAAATTGCCACCGGCTTCGCAAAAGGCGTCGAGGAGCTTGAATGAGGCGTCCTTGTCCATGGAACCCATGTTGCCGGCCCAGGCATCGCCGATTGACATGGCGCCTAGTTGCAGCGGGGAGACACGGACGCCGGCCGTGGGCGAGAGGATGCGCAGACGGCCCAGCTCAGTGGGTGGAGTTGGTTCTGCCATGATGTGTTAGTAAGGTCTGAAGGCTTTCGTCACAGAACAAGGCAAAGTGGTGCTTGGGTTCTCGAGGGACGAAAAATTGCGTTGGGTTGGGATAATGAGTGTGTTGGATTAAAACGACGTAGTGGGATGAAATAATATAAGAAGCATTTTAGTAATCGTCTTTATATCAACTTAGCAAAGCATTTTAGTAAGCATCTTGATATTAAGTTAGCAAATCTTCCCTTTGTGAGGTAAAGAAGAGGAGCAGGGTTGGTTCTGGATCGAGATAAAGCATTATTCCGGGGTTAACAAGAGTTGATAACTCCGGACCAACATGCAGAACAGGGGATGGAGGCAATATGACGCAGTGCAGGGAATCAGAGCAGGCAACAGGTATCTGTATGTCAGTTGATAGCAAACATCCGAGGTGATGGGTAGCAAATATTACAGCTTTGTAATAGTACTAGCCTTGGCACACGTTTCCTACTTATTCGTAAGGACCACAGGACTCTTAGAGTTCTGCACGCAATATATACTATTTGTTACTCAAACCGTTATTGAGTACCGAAGCCGAGTTTCCCTGAATCCGTCCAGTTGGCGTTATCATACTATCCGCCAACTGATAGTTTAGAATATAGATCTGCTGTGGGACCTACCTACGGTAGTAAGCACTTTCACTATAACCTTCAAGCCTGCATTATGCTGTTATTAGTTACAAATCAAAGTCTAAGTCTAGAAAACCTGCGCCGAAAAGTCGAGGCGGTTTGTAATGCATGCCATACTCCTAGAACTAAATAAGTAAAGGTTGCTGACTAATTGTGCTAAGCTTTAAGTATCCATATCAACGGGAGGAGTCACCAGGAATCGTACAGGTATACTGTAGTAGTATTGCCAGTTCTTGGCAGGATCACTCAGACAAACTGAGCGTCATTCCACCTAGCTCGGGTGCTGTGAGAGTTAGGTTTTGACGATTTGGGGGTGGGGGGTTGAAGGGAGAGGAGGGAGGTGTTTCATGTTGGGAGTAAAGTGTCATGGGAGTAACATCTCCATCCGCTCCAACCGCATAATAATTTACTCTATGGAATGAGAGACGAGAGCGACATAACAGCTGTTCGATCCCACGATGAAGCTCCTGGTGATATATCTCTTCTACCTCCTCGAGGACATAAAAACAGCCCCAATGTTTCAATAAAATGGGATGAAAGTGTGACACGTGATGTGTTTCGTTTCCGTGTTCATGTGAGTATAAACGTTCCCATCATCACAATCCACCTACTATGGGATGGTCCTGGGTCGTTTCAATCGCACTGCCCTCGTCTTGTCGTCACAGCTAACAAAGCCAACACAGTTAACACTGCCAACAAAGAAAGGCCGGTCCCCCGTTTCACGTGATGGACAGCGATAACTCTCCCCTCACCAACCATCCAACTCTCCCTCCATCTGTGATAGCCTCATGTCGTTTCATCCGCACTGGTCTCATGTTGCCTTCACATCTAACAAAGCTAACATAGCCAACAAAGAACCACTTGACCATCACGTGGATGGTTGGTGGGCGACCATATTTTCTTCTCCCCTCACCAACAATCCAACAACCCAACTCTCCTTCCTCATCCCTTCATTTCCCATGTCCGCGCCTACTGTGGCACAAACACCCCATACCTGCCCCTCCCAAACAAACCCACAATCATCGGCGATCAGTTTCCACCAACCGTGCCATCCCATATCGCCGTCCTCCATCCTGCGTACGAGTCCTGCCGTTTCGCGATCTCGCAGCGCAGGCATCCTTGATTGGTTGTAGCCGCGTGTCGTGCGCCGCCCATCTCCCGTCCATGTCGCCGATGACGGCCCCTCTCCCACAATACGATGAACCACCCTCTCAGGACATCCTCGCACCCCTCCCATCATGAAGCACCAGGCTGTCCCAGACCTGTCGCTGGTAAATGCATTCGCAGGCCTGTAGACGCCGGCGTGTGTGGGTTTGGAGTGGGTGCGACGCCCACGATGGATAAGGTACAGTGAGGTGCAGCAAGGGTGCAAGTCAGGTACGAGACGAGTGCTGGGGAAGCGACTGGCTGGGGATGGCTGGTGGCGTATGGCGATGGCTGTCAGTGGCTCGCAGTGGTTGTGAGTGGCTGGCAGTTGTGGCTCGACAGCCTCAGACGCCGGGAGTGGCAAGGACCTGGCTGGCTGGCAGGGTTCGTTAGGGTGTGGCTGCTGTTAAGCACGATCGGTACTTTTGTTTAGTGCTGCAGTGTGGCACGAACGCAAGTACCATGTGGCTGCCAAATTATTCCCCCCATCCCCTGTTGAGGGGCGATTCAGACGGTTCTGAGACGCTGAACTGATTGGGTGACAGGGCTTGGTCGGGGCTTGATTAATGGCTGCCGCTTGGCGGCGGGGTGTGGGGTTGTTGCGTCGGCCGCCATCCCCATCGCGGCGGCTGGATATTAAGGGTCTAGGTGAGGAACCGCCAGAGTGATCTTCTATTCTCCATTTCTCTATGCCCACTTCTATTTCCTTTTTTATTTCCCGTTATGGAGAGAAATCCACATAACTGCCCGTTTCGCCTCTGTGACTAACAAAACAAACGCCCTTCTCATTGTCACACCTACACGCGCGCGCGCTTGGTCACGCGCCAACCCGCCCATTGTCGTCCTTGTCGCTACTCATAAAGGCGCCCTGCCCCAGGCACACCCGCCTATTCACTCTTATTGTCTATCATTGTCGTCTCATTGTGCTTTCTGTTGTTCCCTTTGTCCGGAAAATCAATGCCATCTGAACGATCAATACAATACCATCAACAATCATAAAGAAAAAAAAATCGTTAGCCACCCTCAAAGAGACAATATTCATATTGATTGTTCAAGAGACCAACCAACCATCTTATTCACGCCACCGGCGACAATGCCAAGATGAAAGCTTTAGTTTCGAACAACTCCCATTCAGATCTCTTCTTTTCTGACTCCTCTTATTTATCACCTGCTGGACAGTAGCAGCTGGACTGCCGCGCTGTTCATTCACACATCGAAAGCACCATTCATTTCTTCGCTATATATCGCTCGCCCTTTCAATCTTCGGCATCTTTCTCGAAATCTTGTAATCACAGAACCCAGAATACATTCCTGAAGGAACCAATCAGTTACACAGGAGTTATATACCAAAATAGAGAGCAATCTCCCTCGCAAACACATGCATCCAAAAAGTCGCAGGACGACACCCACCACGATGAATCCCACCGCCCTCCTCGCCCTACTCTCCCTCCTCCTCCCGGGCACAGCAGCACACAGTTGGATCGAGCAACTCCGTCTCATCAACCCCAACGGCACCTTCGCACTCGACCTCGGCTACCCCCGTGGCCTCATCCCCCGCTCCTCCCCCCTATTCTCCGACACAGTACTCACGCATCTCCTCCCTCCCAACGGCCGCTCGCCGCACGAATTCCTTGACAGTGACCCCATGTGCATGACCACGCAATCCGTTCCCGGCGTCAATACTGCTGGCTTTCCGCGTCTGAAGGCCGAGGCAGGAGATCATGTCGCACTCAGATATCAGGAGAATGGACATGTGACTATTCCCGACACGAACCCCGGGAAGCCAGCGAACCGCGGGACGGTGTACATCTACGGCACTGAGAAGCCGCTCGCTACCGACAAGTTCCTGTCCATCCACAAAGTGTGGACCGCAGACGGCAAGGGCGGTGATGGCCGTGGTGTTCTGTTGGCCACAAGGAACTACGATGACGGGCAGTGCTACCAAGTCAACACCCACCCCATCTCAGTAGAGCGCCAGAAGGAGTTCCCCAAGCAAGCGGACGCGGAGATGGGCGTCAACCTGTGGTGCCAGAGCGATGTTCAGCTCCCTGCCAGCATTAGCAGTGACCAGTACACGCTGTACTGGGTGTGGGACTGGCCAACCTCAGCAGGAGATGGCAGAGAGGCCATGCCAGAGACCTATACGAGTTGCATGGACGTTGACATCTCTTCTTCATCCACCAGTGCGTCGGCTAAGCTTACCTCGTCGAAGGACAGCGTGGAGTTTATCAAGGACCAGGACATCAATAACGCTGGTATCAAGGAGGAGATGGAGCAGCAGTTTATTGTTCCCGTCGATGGAAACAGTGGGAGCTCCAGCAGCAGCGGGTCAGGTACCAAATCAGCTGTCGCTACATCTACCACAACGAGCGCATCGAGTGCCACCGCACCTACCCCCGCAGGAGGCGCGACCGTCACAGTCACAGCGCCGGGTACGATGGTTACCGTCACCGTCACCGCGAGTCCATCGACCAACACGCAAGCTCGCTCATCATCTCAAGGGCAACTATCCAGCGCCTCCACCACAAAGCGGGTATCACCCGTCGTCACGCCCTTCCTGACTGCCGCACCCACGACTGCCGCACCCACTTCCACTTCGGCCGCAGGGAGGAGCACGGTGACGGAGACAGCGGAGGAGACGGTTACGGAGACGCATACGATGGTTATGCAGATGGGTGGTACTTATACGGCTCTCCCCTCGACTGGGTATGGAAGAAGGTCGTTGCCGAGGATTAGGGGACGGGTGCCGAGGGGAGTTTATGGGGAAGATTGACTGGGAGGTGGTTTGCTTTTTTAGGGGCGTTTGGTGGGATAGGATGGGATGCATAGAATGGATGGGGGATTTGGGGAGTTTGGGTGGGACATGGTGGGATGGGAGGAAATATCGGGGCAGTAGGGTAATGGCTTGAGAACTCAAATGGATGGATTTAAAGGTGTTAATGCTTGATTTTATTTGGCATGTGACTTGACCTGACTTCACTTCACCTAGTTTGACTTCCCCACTTGCCAATTAATTGTAGTCCCATTGCAAAAAAACAATATGAAGATCTATGGTGTGATTCAAGATAACGTTTAGAGGGTCGGCCCACTACGGAGCTCCACGAAGGCGTTCTCCTCCGGCCCGCTTGATGTAATGGAGATGGATGGGGGCCACGAGATGGTCTGGGCGATATATTTGTTTTTGTTGTAAGTTAGATTATCATTTGTTCATCTACCCGACTATTTTCTACTCTCCAGATACATGGAATCGATTAATTAATTATATGTGCCCCTATCCTTCCTGTTGCATTTCCAATCGAAAACGAAGCTCGGGTAACAAATCCGACCTTCCAATTCCCACACAATGCCAACAAACCAACCCCGAGATCTCCCATACAACCCGCACTCTTCATCCCCATCCTCATCTAAGACAACTCCCCAGCTACCACCATCCCATCGGCCATTACCGACACCGCCGCCGTCCTCCGCCTCAAACCCCACTTCCCCGCACTCCTCCCCGCATTCTCCACAATAATCCCCCTCCCCAAAAACGCCACCACACAGCCAACCGAGACAAAAAAAAAACCAAGCCCACGCAGCACACCCACCATCACCACCGTTTGGAGCTTAACCTTGGTACCGTGGCTTCGCCATTTAGAACAGCCATGATCCGCGTATGCAAGATAAGAATGCGGGCCTCCGGCTTTGTTTTGTGGGGTCCCAGGGCACCGGAAGGGCCACGTTCCTACCGCCCCCCTTTTCTTGACCCACGCTAGGAACACGCCGCCATCCGGGTGCTGGACTTCCAAGTGCCTCTATGCCCATTTATACACCCCTTATGCCCCCCCAAAATCCACATTTAGCTCGTCATAAACCAGCTACCCACTACAAGTGCGTAACCTGACGCCATTTACATCACTCAATGGCGCCGTATTTGGGTTTCCGCGGCCCGCGCCTCAACACCGCTGCTATCTGGCTGGTGACTTGTCCAGCTTTCTTGTGCTATGGGTATAATCAGGGTGTTATGGGGGGGTTGCTCACGCTGGATGCGTTTGTGAGGGCGTTTCCGCAGATGGATACGCTGCATACGACGGGCCAGGAGCAGCTTTACAACTCGAATATCCAAGGTTTGCTTGCCAATTCCTCCGTTCCTTTCTCCCCGTGGTGATTTGAACCGAGATGTGTGAGCTGTGGAGGAGGTGGGAGAAGGTGCGGAGTGTGAAGAGACATACTGACAGCCCCAGGAACCGTCGTAGCACTCTACACAGTCGGCGGTATCTTTGGTTCCCTCGCCTGCATCCATCTCGGTGACGTCCACGGCCGCCGCCGCATCATCTTCGCCGCCACCCTCGTCTCGCTCCTTGGTGCAATTCTCATGGCCTCTTCTTTCTCTCTCGCCCAATTCATTGTCGCGCGAGTTATTCTCGGTCTCGGCACCGGTGGTTACGTCGCAACAGTCCCTGTATGGCAATCCGAGTTATCCAGCGCTGCGAAGCGGGGATCCGATGTTGCGACGCTGGGGACCTTTATCGGAACGGGAATATCGATAGCACTATGGATAGACCTCGGCTTCTATTTCATTCCAGGAGGAACAGCGGTGGCATGGCGGTTCCCACTCGCGTTCCAGATTGTGCTGTCACTCATGGTTTTGTGTTTCGTATTCGTCTTCCCCGAATCACCGCGCTGGCTCATCAAAGTCGGCCGACTAGAAGAGGCGAGGAGTATCCTCGCTATACTAGAGGATGTCCCTGAGGACGCCGAGACGATCGACACCGACATCGCAGAGATCCAAGCCTCGCTCGACGCCTGCGGCACCGGCTCCATCAAAGATATGTTCACCATGGGACCACAGCGACTCTGCCACCGCGCCATCCTCGCATCCGCTGCCCAGACGTTCCAGCAGATCAACGGCATTAACGCGATTACATTCTACGCCACCACGATCTTCGAGCAGAACCTCGGCATAGACCCGACGAAGTCCCGGATTCTGGCTGCGGCGATGCCGCTTACGCAGCCGGTGGGAGGGTATATCGCGTCGCTGACGATTGATCGTCTTGGGCGGCGTGTGCTAATGCTGGCGGGTGCGACGGTTATGATGGTTACGATGGCGATTCTGGCGGGGACGACGTCGGAGGGTGCGGGAGACGCGGCGCTGATCGTGGCGGTGATCTGTTTGTTTATCTTTTGCTTCATGTTCACGATTGGGTTTGCGGGCGTAACCTTCGTGTACGCCGCGGAGATCGCGCCGCTGCAGCTGCGTGCGGCTGTAAACTCGGTGTCGACGGCGATGGTGTGGATAACGAATTTCCTGCTGGCGGAGGTGACGCCGGTTGGGTTCAGCTCGATTAAAAACCGGTACTACATTGTGTTTGCGGCGACGAATTTTTGTATTCTGCCGCTTGTGTTTTTCTTCTTCCCGGAGACGAGCGGGAGGACGTTGGAGGAGATTGATGAGGTGTTTGCGCGGTCGAAGGGGTGGTTTGATCCGCCTAGGATTGCGAGGGAGATGGCTAGGGATGCGCGTCTTGCTAGTCACTCTTCGGATGGCGAGTATGCGGAGAAAGGACGGGATATGAAGAAGGATGATGAGCGTGCGGGTCACGCAGAGGAAGTGTCAGTGATTTAGGTTCAATGCTGTCGCTGTGTTCCTATCTTGGTTCGCTGGAATGACATGTACGAGATATGAAACCATACTGCTCAAGGGCGATTCATATAGGAGACCCGCCATTCTTGCAATATATACTATTCAGTTATGTTGCCGCAAACTCACCGACGATAGTGTTGAAATGCAAAGACGATTTGTGCTCACGAATGTGAACATAAGGTGCCAGTTAATGGCTTGACCCAAATCCTGCAGTGCAAGGGTGCATTTAGACTGCTCCAAATTATCAGCCGCATTTTATAGCTATAAGTCAAAAATATTTATGACATAGCTACATACATACCCATTCAAGGTTGATCTTAAGCGGACACGTTCACATGCCTACCGTTCTCAAGCACCCAAAGCCTCCTTCTCAACGCTCAGGAATATGAATGTCCCAACACCCTTCAGGTCATTCTGGGTGAGTATCTGAGAGATGTAATACTGCCACCAACGTTAGCAATCGCGAATTAGCCTCACGGAACAAAACGACTCACCTCATAGCTCCCATCGCCCCCCAAACTCCCCACCGAAACAGTTCCTTCCCAATCCAATTCTCCCGATGAATTCTCGACCACATACTTCTCTGTCAATAAGTCATAAGCCTTCGTAGCCGTCTCCTGATACGTCCCACTATCAATATACCCGAGTCTGCCCCCCTTCAGGAGCGCATAGGCAAACATAGCCGTACCGCTCGTCTCGATGTAATTCCCTTCCATCCCCGGATACGGCTCATCCATAATCAACCACCACCCCCCACTCGCATCTTGCGACCTCTTCAAGCCATCAGCAAGCGTATCAAGGTATCCCACCAGCTTAGCATGCCCCGCGTGCTCAACTGGGAGGTAGTCCAGCACATCCACCAGCGCCATAGCATACCACCCCACCGCACGATCCCACACATGCGGCGCCGCGCCCGTCACCGGATCCGCCCACGAAGCCACCTTACTCTCATCATACCCATGCGCTAGCAGGTTGCTCGTCGTGTTCCTGCAATGCTCCTCGATCAAATCAAATTGCAGTATGATATCATCCCAGATCTCCTCATTCGTCGCGTCAAACATCCCCGTCCACTCCGCATAGAAGGGCTGGGCCATGTAAATGCCGTCCAGCCACATCTGGTCGGGGTAAGCGGGCTTGCGGTGCCAGAAGCCGCCTGAGGGGGTGCGCGGCTGGATGTCGAGCTGGTCGCGGAGCTGCGAGGCGGCGGTTTTGTAGCGCTCGTCGCCGGTTTCGCGGTAGAGGTAGAGGAGGGTGGGGCCAACGCGGAGGTCGTCGAGGGAGAGCTTGGAAGAGGTATAGCCATCGCCGAGATTGCCGTCGGCGTCCACGATGGCGTCTAGAGAAGTCTGGATGTAGTTGAAATAGCTGGCGTCGCCGGTGACGTTGCACACAGCTTCAATGCCACGGTAGAGCACGGCTTGGGGGTAGCTGCGGGGGAGGGGAATGTCCTTTGTGATGAAGGTATCGGACATCCAAATGGAATATGGTTCTGCGGCGTAGACGGCTGGGAGGAGGCCAGCGAGCGCCGCCATGGTGGGGAGTGTGAGGAACATCGTGGAGATAGACAGAACGGGGCTATCGGTGAGGGTGAGACAGAAAGGGAGGGAGAGGGAGAGGGAGAGGAGGGAAAGGAGACAGCTTGACCTACTGATTATATGCGATTGCGATAACAAAATACTGGTTAAAGTGAGTTTTTTGTCCGAACATACGGAATTAAATCCCCCGTCTAGGCGGCGGATGTTTGAGGGGGAGTTGGGGATGCCAAGATGTTGAATTGGCAGGGGATTGGGAGCTCCCGCAGGTTGATTAGATGGAATTTAGAAGAGCCGGAGCGGTTGGTTACAGGCTAATTAGTTGATCGGCCGCTAGAACTCCACAATATCGTGAGTACGGAGGAATATATTTATTTAAATCAATTACTACAGCTCCATCCATCCAGGTAAATAAATGCGATTGAAGGCGTATCTATGGAAGCCTCTGTCGTGAAAGTAAGGCTCGGGTAGTTGATATTAAACAGCATTTCCATAACCCTTATTTTTATGGCGGTGCTGGCACAATAAATAATAATATGTAACTTAAATGCTTTTAACGAGAATGACATGTTATAACTGTTATATATTCGGCTTCGAAGAGATCAGTCGTATTGCGTATTATTTGGTCTAACATCTCTTGTTTAAGAGTATGGGGTCGTTTAAAAGACTAAATTAATAAAAAATACGGCAAAAGAATGATATACCCTGACTTTTACCCTGTAAAGAACGATATACCCTGGTCGTACTATTCTTGTGCCGGCTTCTTCCGTGAGCTGATCATTATTGATGCCTACCTCCACTAACTACAGCCTACTACTGCCACTTACAGCCTACTACTATACTATAAGCTAGAGGCGTTACTGTTAAAAACTTAGTGTAATAGCTACTAAAACAGCCTATAAGGCGTAAAGTTAGTGTAATAGCCACTAAAACAGCCTATAGCTAGGGCGTAAAGTTAGTGTAATAGCCACTAAAACAGCTTATAACTAAAGCGTAAATTTAGTATAGTAGTCACTATAATAGCATGTAGCTAGTGCATAAAGTTAGTGTAGTAGTCACTATAACAGCTTATAGCTAGGGCGCAAAGTTAGTGTAATAGTCACTATAACAACCTGTAGCTAAAGCGCAAAGTTAGTGTAGTAGTCACTAAAACAGCTTATAACTAAAGTGCAAATTTAGTGTAGTAGTCACTATAATAGCCTATAGCTAAGGCGTAAAGTTAGTGTGGTAGTTACTATAACAGCTTATAATCTAGGGGTCAAAGTTAGTGTAATAGCTACTATAGCAGCCTATAATCCAGGGGTGTAACTGCTAAAAAGTTAGTGCTTATAGGCTACTATTATAACGAATTTAATAGCTAACCAATCATAAGGCATAGAGTAGGGCTATTATAAGGTAAATGGTTCTTTTTGCAAAGGTCAGGGTATATCGTTCTTTACAAGGTAAAAGTCAGGGTATATCATTCTTTTGCCGTAAAAAATAAATTGGTTTTATTTAAACAGTGAGGTCTGAAGTCATAAACTTAAGACCTCAGTGCTTACTTGAAGTGCCATCTATAACTAGATATTAATCATATGTAACAGACTTTATTATTCCACTCCACTCATCCTCAATTACTTCACCACCGCCCCAACATAACTTATAAAGGTAATCGTGGTGGGAAGCGGAGTTCGTTCAATTCATATGGTGAAGAAGCGGAGTGCGTTCGCGCGCGCGATCCTCGTTTTGTACTAGCACCAGTTCACCACCACTGCAAAAATCGCGAACGCGCACTCCGCTTCCACCCTTCTCGCGAACGCACTCCGCTTCCCACCACGATTAGCTTCTACCCCACCAAACATTCCTCGGACTTTCACAAGCAATTTCCCTTGCAACAAGGTTTCGCATTTTCCCCACGGGGTCAACCACTATCACAATGGGGCCTACTAGCTGGTGTAGGCAGCGGCTCGGAGCATATTTCAACCCTCTCTCCTTCGTTCTTCCGTAATAATATTCCATTGTTTGATATAGCCAGACAAAAACCGTGGCAATGGCCTCGAAATCCGCCTACACGCGCCATCCCGGCAAAATCCTTGCTACGGCAGGGGCAATCGGCGTCGGTGTGATCCAATTCCCATTCTGGATGCTCTATTTCCTCTCCGCTTCCCACCGCCCGAACCCCAAATGGACCTACCAACAGGCGCTGGGCGTCTTCGTCGTAAAGTCGTACCTCACATGGACCGCCGTTATTGAGCTGAAGACGCCCTTGAGCCTCAAGCCCGGCTCAGAAGGCGACCGGTTCGCTGTGATCAAGCCCGGACCATCGGACAAGTACATCGGAGTGGTTGATCTGGATGCTGAGGTCAAGCCCGAGACCATTGGAGGGACCTGGTACCCCGCCCGCCCACGCTCGGGGTCAGCTGTCGGCAAGGTTGTCCTTCATTTCCACGGCGGCGCGTACGTGGTTGGGGATGGACGAGACGGTGATGCTTGGTTTGCCGCAAAGACGCTCCTTGCCAACACTGCCGCAACCCATATCTTTGCCCCGCAATATCGGCTCGTGTCGAACCCTGGATGCCGGTTTCCTGCACCCCTGCAAGATGCCATTTCTTCTTTCCTATATCTCACAGACGAGCTCGGCATCCCAGCCGAGAAAATTACAGTCTCGGGTGATAGCGCTGGAGGCCACCTGACGTTGGCGCTCCTGCGCTACATTGCGGACAACCCGGACGCGAAGTTGGCGTCTCCGGCGTGCGCGTGGCTCTGGTCTCCCTGGGCGGACCCTGAAGGAGCCTTGACCACAGGGATGATGAAGCAGCATCGCAATGCGCCGACCGACTACCTTGATGAGCGGGTTGGGATGTGGGGTGCGAATGCGTTAATGCCGAGCAAGGCAAGTGGGATTACGCTGGGCCACCCCAATATTAAATTCCTGGGGAATCCATTTGCCACTCCAACGCCGCTGCTGTTCCTAACTGGGGCGAGTGAAATTTTGTACGATGATAATGTGCAGCTGTATGAAGAATTTAAGGCCGTTGAAGGGAACAAGGTGGGCCTGGAGGTTACTGCGGAAGGCGTACACGATATTATTTTGGCAGGACATTGGGTGAGATTCACCACGGAGGCTGCACTGGCAGCAAAGGTTGCAGGGGAGTTCTGGGATGCCAATGAATAGTTCAGACACCTCACGTGTAGCATTCAAACGCAATGCCGAGGCTCAGTAGGTTTTGTATACGGCCGTTATAATATCCAGCATCGATAGGAACTTAATTCATTGACCAATTTGAAGCTGCTAGTTACATATCCGTCGTCTCGGACGCTTGTCGCGTTGTAGCCCAGCAAAACCCAACTGGCCCCTGAAAATACCCCAATAAGTGAATGAATGTCCTCCAATTTGCTACCACGTCCCCATCTGCCCGCGGTTTATCCTCTAGATATATTGCTTGCCATTGGCTCCTTTCTCTAAGTTCCCACTTGCATCTCGGAGTATCCATGTTCTATTAACACCATTGGGCCTTGCAGCTCGCGTACAAGCTGCTGTAGCACTGTGCCTCACAGCTGGGGCTCGTTGCTCCAGAACACGACGACCTGCATTGTCTCGAAGCTAAATTGCTGCAATCAGTTGCGCATGAACCTAGAAAAATTAGAGATAAATATATGAGCATGGCTCGCGTGCAGAGCAACAGAGGATGATTTCCTTATTGTCTTCGGGGGATTACTTACGTTTTTCGAGCTGCTCGGCCTTAGCGATGGGGGAAGCGAGGGCGAGAGTTGCCAGGGCAAGAGCAAAAAGCGCGGTGACCTTCATTTTGGCTTCGTGGTTTGATAGCGAGAATGCTGCGAGAAAGTGTTCTACGGCGTGTTTTGTTTGCTTGTTCCGGGGATTGTGCGATGAAGAGATATTCCAATGCTTCCTACCTGCCCCTTTATACTTTCTGAAGGGTTAAATTGTTTTTAACATTATCATGGCGACGACATAGCGGCCCGGTATTCCTATGAGAATGCCAAATGAAATATTGCCAAGGCGGAAACAACTGCTTGGGCAGCACATCACGGGGGTCAAAAGAAAGCCACTGGTAGTCAGCTAAGTTTAGCCTATGGTCAATTTTGCATCAGCATTTTGATAGGTAAATCATGGAGTCCAGAAAGAAAGCAACCCTCCGATCGGTATATCACAAAGCCCAAATAATGCAGATTAGGTAGGCATTTGACACCACCATATACGCGAATATGTTTGTGATATATTGCAAACAAGGAATTCATCTACCATAATTGATCATCTGCATCCTCAAAAATAAAAGGAAATGTGGAGATAGCTCGAGGCGGCTTGGTTCAATAAATCCCCTGTGGGATGCACAAAGTAAGCATGCATGATGTGTCCTAGCATGGTGTTTAACCGTGTTAAACCACCAGTAGTGCAACACCTAGAGGATAAATATAACAACACAATTGGACGGCTCCATCCTTGCCATGGATGTGCACTTTATCTATCCGCGCGCCACAATTAGCATTTGCGGGGTTGCTAGTAAACTTGCCATTGTAGGAGAAAGCCTAGCCTTGGCCTTTCTGGGAGATGGCGAGAGACAATGAAACCAGCCAGACATGGAGTAAGGGAAACCTATAAAAAATGTTCGTAAATTACTTTATTTCAAGGGGGAATGAGCCCGTGTCATCCATTCTCAGGTGCATATTTATATGGTCCTTATACCCGTAAAGTTTCGTTATTTCCCATTGTTCCCAAGATAGACTCCGCAAGTCTTATCCCCATGACACCTACGACAGGAAAATAAAACAACTACAATGCTTCTTATCCAATGACAGCAAATCCGGGACCGTTCTTCCGTCAACTGTAGTAGAAGCTCCACTTCAAGCATTGTGAATGGAGGAGCAATTCGTAGCCAAGAAAAATAAGCATCTTTTTGCAGTCGGGCCACATTACGCCGCTTAGTTACGAGCACAGTAATCATTCGATCACGGCGGGGAAGCTCCGGGCGGGATGCTCTTACTTACGTACATTATTAGAAAAATATCATGCATTTTCAAATACGTAGGTCTGGTTTTTGGTCCTGTTGCGTACACTGTTTTATTGTGTCTGTTGCGTAGCTAAAATCTAGGAGACAACAACTTTTCATAACCCATAATTCGGGGAATGAAGCTCCCTTTCTAGCCAAGACAGAAATTTCCCAGTCGATAAGTTATCCTTTCGCCACCCATTGGACAATCTTCTCGACATTGTTTCGACGGGGGGACTATCCCGCATTTACACACAGTATCCAAAGCAGTCGGCGCAACCCTCCGGAGTAATGCATTTCCTACATGGGGACTTGCAGGGGATACCAACAAAGCCACCACATCTTGCAGGGTAGCAGATATCCCGAACAGCCAAATCTTCCAGTGTAGTTTCCTGGTTCGAGGTAGGATGAGCAATGGTTAAGGCGGTGTAGCCCGTGGCCACAATCGTGAAGATAGATTTGAGGAGCATTGTGATAGAGGGCGATAGAATTTTCGGGGCGTTGGAATAGCTGTCGATATTGTGGAAGCTAGCTGAGATGCAGTTGGTGGTCTTGGAAAGTCTGTTTTATTTTCTCGGAAGGAGGGGCACTATATATGCTGCAGCTTCATTTCCTCATCCGGGGATGGGTTGGGTACCATGGAACCATATTCAAGTAAATGAACCTGCAACGAATAAAACCGAACAACCTAACAATATGATAGTAGCACAATAAAGTAGGTCGGTCACACAGAGGTAAGACAGACAGTTTAATACATAATACGGGCAAATTTGGTGGCCGAGACGCATCCCGTGTCCTCGCCGATCGGGGTTTCACTCACATACGTGGAGGGTCAATCTCGAGAAAATGGCTTCCGATTTAGGACGAGTCTATGGATATCTGGCTTTTGATATGAATGTACGCTTATGATTGGCCGAGCTTCTCACTTTCGGCTGATGTATGATATTAAAGTTACCGTCCCCCGCATTTTGGGGGGACCTGTCAAACGAGGGCTTTACCTATTGCATCGAAAATATATTATTTGCGTAACATCAGCTGACGTAATAGATTATGAGAATTGATTCATTAGATTCGAGAAGTGATATGGAAACGATAAGCAAATAGGATCCTAATTGGAAACAGCCGTAATTCATAATGGTAACAATGAAAACATCGAAGAGAGAAGACAGATTTCAACCACAAGCGTTCCTGTTATCCCGCTTCGCCAGTACAGCAACCTACCACACATTCCTCTGTTGATTATTACACTCTTTGCACGTCCATCTTCCAGTTTTGTGTGTCATCTCATTACACGCTCGGCAATAAAAACATGCAGCTCCAAAAAATCCCCTTCCCTTTACTTTTGGCAATTTTTTCAGAGTTAAGTTTCGTAACTCTGTCTTCTCGGCTTCCAGCTGATCTATCTTGCGTTGACTCTCCTCCATCTCAGCTCTGGCTTGTCTCGCATGTTCCTGGTCGTCTATATTTATTAGCTGCGCGTTACTATCTGTGGCAATGCGATCAAGGATCAAATTATGGATAAGTGTTTCCTACCAGATTGTTGGGCAAGCTTCAAGTCAGCAATTTCGGCTTCATGCTCCTTCCTTAACTTTTCTTCCTGTTTCTTTAGTTCGTCCCAGATCTCGGTGCCGGCTTCCGTCTGAACGAGTGTTTTCCCGCTATGAAGCTCTTCCTGCAACCTAGTTGACAGAGGCTTATTCTTCAACAATGATCTGACTAAATCACGAGCCTCATCTCCCTTATTGGTTAGTATTCTCGCAACAGTCGAGCCGTCGTCAATCATATCCTTCCAGAAGTCTCGTTGTAGCTCTAATTCGCGTTCCAAGCCAACGCTCCCACTAACATTCTCCCACATCGTAGTAGCTAGCACGACATTTTTCAGTGAGCCAGTTCCGCAAAGTTTTCTCATCATGCGTAGGTTTTTAAGACTGGGTCCTTCCATGCGGACATCGCTAATCCTCTGGAGATAGATAATCCCCGATAAAAGATGCCCATCATCATAAGAATCTTTCATCCATTCTGCAATCCGCCTCAGGATCTCTGTATCTGTGACGTTTGTATCGCCGAAACCCGGAGTGTCAACAAGAATTACGTTTTCGTTGTCGATGCGGCAAGGAACGGCGAGAACGTCCTCGGTACCTATTTAGATCATAATAAGCTTGTACCCAATGTTTTGTAGCTTTAGATAGGCAGCCTTACAAGATGTTAGACCATGTCCGACGGTAACATCCTTTCCAGAGACCGTTTTGATAAAAGAAGACTTTCCAGTGCCGGTCCTCCCAAAAACTGCGATCACGATAGGTTTTTTTGCGTCTTCGGTAGTACTACCATTTCCATTATCAAAGCTATCCGCCAAAAAATCGTAATCTGAGACAGATTTCGTAGTCTTGGGGAAAGTCGCCGCGCGGCGATTCTGGGTTGTGGGACGAGGTATATTACGGCGCTGGTGGGGAGGCGGGGGAGATGCGTGATGAATTTGCGGAAGAGGCAACGGAGGTTCGCGAGGCTGGGGATCGATGGGGCCCTCTTCCGAATCGCTCTCCCATGCACCAGGCATTTGCATGCTATAAGACATGATGAGTAGTCTCGCTGTTTTGAATGGTGATATTGTAGTTCAGGAAGGTTGGAAACCGAAATGAATATTTACTGATGGAATTGGCACTTCGTATCGTTGGCAGGCAACCAAGTGATGCCATCACAGCCTTGTGCGCTCTACTTCCAGCTTCATGCATGGTGCATGGTGCGCTCTGTCTCTGCACCTCTCATCACATTGCAGCCGCGTCGGATCTAACGAACTATCTCTGCCTCATTCAGAGCGAACGTGGTGCCAACGCCACCCACAGCCTTGTATCACACACCTCCCCACTCGGCCGCCCATTCCAAGTACTTGCTCGGGCCATTCACTGCCTTCAGAATGGCGTTTTGGTCCTAGGGAATCCCCCTCTACTCGCTTGAAATATCATTGATCTCCTTGTCTTTAATATAATATCTATCGGGGGCTTAAAGGCATCTTCATATCGAGGTCCCACTGCATCGAGAATTGAATATTAATCGGAAATGTTTTTTATTCTTGTAAAGAAACTTGAACATTGGGTTCCCCTTCGCTAGGTGCAAAAGAAGCATAGCATTCGTTACTCCCCCCGCCTCCTCAATCCCCCCTTGACATCCCCTGATACAGTAAGCTGATTTAGCAACCCCTGGCAGCGGCGCCAACACAGATGATGCCCTCGGCGCACTTCCATGGGGGGATACCGGAAGCGGAGCATCCGAGATACTATTATAGTTGTTAGAATATGTTGTTAGAAACCAAGGTGGGATTAAGGGCTCACCTCGTCGCCGCATCTCCACATGGCGCTAGTTCCAACGCAGTAGATGTAGTTCCAGGCCTTCTTGCCATACTTGGCGATCAACTTGGCAAACTTGATGGCAAGTCTCCACTTAGACACCCTCTTTGCGAGCTTCTCATCAGACTCGTTGAGGTCGATCTCAGTGCCATCGGCCTCAAAGAAAGTTGCTGATGATCAGATTGTTAGCCAAGTCTTTTCCTATAATGTAGAACTGCCTACTATGCGGCGGGTGGATGCAAAATCATACCTCCATCTTCAGTCTCAATGGCGCTACCATCCAAAACACCGTTGGTATAGAAATCAATCTTGCGGCGACCATCAGGAAGGGCGTAGGCGACAACATCACCGAACTCAGCGAAGTCGGCAGCTTCGGTAACATTTACATCGCGGGACGAGAGAGAGCTGGCAATCGCTGCAGAATAGACAACATTGGCGAAGAACGCCAGGATGAGGGCAGTGAAAACTGAGACGACCTTCATTTTGAAATTTAGTTGGGAGGAGAGTGCTGTGGTGACTTTGTTGCGTTTGGTGCGTTGGATATGCGGATGTTGAGGATGCTGTGGATGATGGAGATAGAAAAACGAGGAGAATTTGCCAGTCATTTATAGACATTTTGAGCTCATCAAGGACGAAGCTCCTGAAGATTCTGAAGCTTCTTCCTTGATGATCTCAAATGAATTCCATGCCAACTTACCAACTTGATGGCCAACGATTTTCATAATTGAAGCCCAAGTTTGGACCGAGATTCAGCTTGAATCACCGGTTTTGGCAAAGACATGCCATGAATGAGAACTAGATGAACGAAACAAGGTCAATCAGCCATGATCAAGCCCCAAAAAGCCCGCGCTAGTACAGCCATGCCATGTATATGCTTATTCTTAATGTTCCTAGCCTGAGGAGCAGGTGGCACCTCGAGGCGCAAATAGGCTAACCTAGACTTGGCGACGCTGCATGATGATGACAGCGGCAGTGATCTGCGACACAGTCCATCATCTCCATTTTTGTATCACGGTGTTTTTCCAGCTCAAGTAGGAGATACGGAGTGCGAAATCTGCGCCGTCGCCGGCGTGTTGACGAAGAAAAGAACGATCTCAACGTTATTGTTAGTATTCTCGTCAGTACTTCTCATGCAAAACGTCATGCCAAGCGCGAAAGCAGACGTTTTCGCATATCCAACCAGAATTGGCCATATCCTAAATACAGTCATGGACAGCTCGGGTGACAGAGTTATGATCACCACCACGTCCGTTGAGGCGTTGGCGGTGGAGCAACTCTCGCAAAAACCACGTGAGACCTCCAACTACTGAAATATTCTACTGAAGTTGAAGCTGAAGCTGCTGAGCTCGCCGTCGGCGACGATCGTCGCTTCCGATCGGCCACCCTGTCCCCGCTTCTCGGTTCTGTCCCGTCCCCCATGTGACGGGGCAGAACAGGCCTTGGCAATGCGCAGCGCCAACGATCTACAACATGATCTTCCCAATGATTACCAGTTAGACGCCGTATAGCCTCCACGTCGCACAGCTCTATCTGGATAGGAAGGTAAGACGCCAAAACAGTGGGGCTGGCGATGTTTGGCGGAGAAATTGAGCACGCTAACAATAAGGTCTTACGCCTCAGCGGGATAACCTTTCGTCCCCCCTGGTGTACCTGGCTTCAAACTGCTGGACGGACGGCGCAATGTTGTTCCTGTCACGAAGACACCGTGGTTTTGGGCCAGGTATTATTCGCGATCAACGGCAACCGCCGTCACGATCTGCAACCCAACATCTTAATTCTAGCCATTCGGCTCAGTTATATTCTTAGAAAGGGGCGGATATGCCCCACTAGCGCCTCATGGCGAGGCTGTCTGTGTGTTGATCGGAAAGATCAGCCTTCATAGCTGAAGGTTTTGAACTGCGTTGCACGATGTCATAACTCCCCGAGATGACTGTTTGATGTGTTTCTTCTAGAAACTTGAACTACTTCGGTGACTTGCCTGAAGTGACTTGCCTATTTGGCATAGCTTAATATGGGGCAGTCGGTGCTTATCCCTGGCCGGATGAAGGTGATTGCCTCTAACGAAGATGATAATGGGTTCTGAATTGTGTCAGTGGACCCTCATTAATGATGGGGAAGTCAGTGGGAAGGCGTTTTTGTTCACTTGCGAGGCTGACTTCAGTTTGAACAATCTAAGATGAGGTGTAACTTACAAGTGGACACACTGTCTCAGAAGTCTATATAAGGGCCTCATAACCTCGACTTAGAACAGTTCTATTCACCATCAACTCACAGTCATCTAATTCGCACACCAGCCTACAACTCAAACCAAATTTACTCACTATCTTCTCAGAAGTTCAATCACACTTTCAAAATGAAATTCTCCGTTCTCACCACAGTGGCCGCCGTCCTGGCCGCCTCTACTTCGGTCACTGCGCTGCCCGTCTCCGAGTCGCTATCAATGATTGCCCGTGCCGAGCTCGAAACCCGCGCAACATGCAGCAAGGCCGCCACCGACAAGCTCATCTTCAAGGTCTCCATCACCTCCTTCGAGAAGGCCCGCAAGGCCAAGAACCCCTCCAAGTGCAACTGGTCGAGCGACGGCTGCTCCTGGTCGCCCGACAAGCCAGATGGATACAACTTCATCCCCAGCTGCCACCGTCATGACTTTGGTTACCGCAATACCAAGTCGCAGAAGCGATTTACCAAGGCCATGAAGAAGAAGATCGACGACAACTTCAAGGCTGACCTCTACCGCTACTGCGCTCGCTTCTCTGGCCTCTCGTCCTGGAAGGGTGTCGAGTGCCGCCGCCTTGCAGACGTCTATGTTGCCTTTGTGCGCAAGTTTGGCAAGCGCAATGAGATTGGCGATGTTGCCTTCTCTAAGAGGAAAAATAATATCTTCGATATCGAATTAGATGAGGATATTGAGGGTCAGGAGATTCCCGATGTCCTTCCCGAGGACGAGGAGGGTGGGGATGTTGATGAGGTCTCTAAGAGGGAGGTGGATGAGGAGATTGAGGAGATTGACATCTTTGAGGATGAGGTTGAGGAGGCTGATGAGATCTCTAAGAGGGATGAGGATAGTGTCCTCGAGATTGCCGTGGATGAGGATATTGAGGGCCAAGATATTCCTGATGTCCTTCTCGAGGATGTTGAGGGAGATGAGGTTGAGGACCTTGATGCTTACTTGGGTGACGAGGAGGAGTAAGAGATTGTTGCTTGGACAAAGACGATCATTTACGCGGAAGTCTCCTGGCAAAACTTGGGAATCTGTTCACTGTCTATAACGAGTTTTCTTAGATTGTTTCACTTGCCATATTAGTTTCTTTAGCCAAAATCTAACTCTATCAATTCACATGTTCTTCTAAATGCGAGTGCCAGACAACTGTGAGGGGCGATATCTAATTGGAATCGCATAAATGCTACATATATCGAGGTCACATACTATATCAATGGACGTAAATGTTCCAGTCAAACTACGAATACGGTCCTTGGGGTGTCCACTATTTTAGTCAAACCGCGAAGTAAATCAAGGATAAAAAGTTATTGTCAGCTTGTTGATTGGTTAATTTATATATACTGGTGAAAGAAAGGTCGCCAGTAAAGACATCGGCACTAACAAAAATACCGCTTGGTGCAGTTTTGTTTTATGATTATAACCTACGGTATTATTTCACAAAACAAAATGAAGCTCATTTTAGACTTGGATTATTTACTAAACTTTAGAAATCCTACAAAGAAATATGGCGCAAAATATAATTCAATTCAATTCAATTGGAATTGGAATTGGTTATCGTATTATGTAGTCCACTCTGGTTTAATTTACAATAAAAATGCTTCGGTCAACGAGACGAGCAAAGGCTTCATTATCAAGCTTCCAACTCCGCAAGGGAAGGAAGGATGCACCAACGTCTCTCTCGCCGTTAGCCTCCTTGTATGATAAATAGCTAATAAACCCAATCAAACTCTGCGCCACCAGTTAATCCTGCCGATCTCTTGACTTGCCGTCCACAATGTAATAAATCGCTTCCTCTCCCCCGCCTCCAAGTCCTCATACCTCTCCTTCTCCAACGCCCCCGCCAGCAAAAACTCATCGACGAAAGCCCCATTAACGGGAGGTAGCGTCGGCCCTACGGGGCCAATAAATAAATAGAGTATACATGTGTTATATTGATAAAATATCTCAATACTACAAAGGCCTGGTTACAAAAGTATACCTTGCTGATAGTAAGCAAGTGTGTCCTGAGACTTGAGCCGGTCTGGGTGATCCTCAGCTAAAATAGCCTCTCTGATTTTAACCACCTGCTCTAGCAGATCAACTGCCTCTTTCACCTGGTCATTATCTCCATAAGTAACAGCAAGTGTGTATTGTGATGCCAGTCGGTCTGGGTGATCCTCAGCTAGAGTAGTAGCCTGTCTGATCTCAACCACCTGCTCTAGTAGATTGATTGCCTCTTTCACCTGTCCTATAGCCTGATAAGCACCTGCAAGTGTATGCTGTGACGCCAGCCGGCCTGGGTGATCCTTAGCTAGAGTAGCCTCTTCGATCTTCGCCACCTGCTCTAGCAGATCAACTGCCCTCTTATTTTGTCCTAGATTTATCAAGTTGCTTGCTTGGAGGAAATATAATGGTAGAAACTTTTTTGATAACTCTTCGGGATTCCTTCCAAATTTAACAAACATGTCTTTTAGAAGGTGATCAAGTTTTGTGTCCTGCCGCATGTATAGAAGTGACCGCCCGCAGCCAAGAATAATTCGAAATACCACTATGTTACTGGTAATAATCTGACCCAATCAATTCATAGGTTTTTCTAAATAATGCGATTGTCAGAGTAAATCCAGAATAGAAGGCTAATGACTATTGCCTAGAATTCGACCACGTGAATCGTTGTAAAGTAATCGCTGTTGTCGCAACCAACACTGATCGGTCTACTGTATCATCAACCCCCTTCTATCCCTCAACAATAATTTATGCCATTACTAACAACTGCAATCTTACGATATTGACCGTCTGCCATCTATAAGCAAACTTAATCATGGCCGATGATGGAACCCGATGGAGTCACACTTCAGGCGAGGCTGAGGAGCTAAACGTATGTATCTATCGAGGAGACCAAGCATCTAGTAAGGCTCATTCCTTTAATGGCTTTTCAGAAACTAACTACCAACTACGAGCTTGTACGGTCATCTGGCAAAAATACCAAGAAGGATAGGGAGGAGAGAAAAAAGAAGAGAGAGCAGAGAGAGAAGGAGAATTAGGAGGCGAAAGTAGAGGTAGAGGCAAAAGGACAAGGAGAGTAATTTTAGTCTGTGCTAAATAAGGCTTCTAAATCCTTTTTGTACCCGTTATAGTCAGCGACCTTTCTCTCAACAACCTCAGCAGAATCTGGGCACCAATACTGAGAGATAATCTCTTCAGTCTTGGAAGATAGACGAGAAAATCTAGGAGAGAGATGGTCTTCTACAAGAGAAATCATGGCATTTATAGAAGTAAGACAGTGCCAAAGCCATACTCCATCGGACTCCCAGCCTTCTTGCATAATAGTCGCTAGCATAGGCGTATCCCTGGGGGCTATGTTAGTCTCTTCTGCCTCAAATATTTTCATGAATTCCTGCCGAATCATGTCGAATTCATGGAGGTTATCGTCCACTATCTCGTCGATACCATGTCCTGTAAGCCAATAAGGTACAGCAAGCATCTCTGCAGGCAAAGCGCAGACCCACTCGAGATCTATCAAACAAGTAATGTTCCACTGTTCGTCAACGAAAATATTGCTTGCGTGGAGGTTGGTAAACTGCAAATAGAAGGGTCCGTTGCGACGTTTCCTGTCGACGTAATGATGTGATAGCATCCTAAGCAGTCCCTTGGCTGCCATTTGACTACGGCAGTCATCCTTGTCATAAGCTGCGTTTGGATTGCTAAGGAAACTGTTATCATGAAGTGTAAGCATGTCTGCAACGAACGGCTCGGTACAGGTGTAGGTTTCGTTCCTCTGTGTCGTTCTCATCGCAACCTCATTCTCCAAAATAATAACAGAACAAGACAGCGGTCAGTTTGTCAACGTTATCGTTCCGTCAGCATGGAACTGGAATGATCCGATTCGAGACTGAGGGACGTTGGCCAAGGAAAGCATCAGTCGAGCCATGCCTCGAAAGAGCCTCTGCCTGTGGGATGGGTCATTCCGGTGCGTCTCCCAGGTGCTAGAGAGCATCTGGCCCGTTTCAGGAGTAATATACTCAAGTATCATGTATGCAGCAGAAAGGCGTTGGCTCGTTGGATGGGAGGTGTAGGGCGAGAGAGTGGGACGTCGGAGAAGATAGCGGAGACGGCGTTGGAACATGCGCCACAGGCGGACGTAGAAAGGTTTTTGTTCCTCATGGACGAGCTATATACCAGTACCACGGTTAGCACGGAATCCGTCAGGTAATAGGTATAGTAACTTAAATGGCGATGGTCAGAGAAGCCGAACCCGTATAGATGGGGAATGCGGATATCGGGGCTTTGACGGTGTATCCAGGCATACGTTCCCACCTTAGAGCTCAACTTCTCATCCACTGTGCCGGGGTACTTGGCTTCAGCAAGCTTGTGTGGCATAGGACAACGAAAGATGAGCTTCTTGTCGCCCCGGGTAGACTGTACCTCGATAGGTATACAAACATTGAAGCCTCCACGAATCCATTGAGCCTTTGCATTGACGATACAAGTGTCTCAGTTACTGAGCCTCAAGTGGTGCCTAACAAGTGCTTCGGTGGTTTGTCTCTGGTCCCATAGTGACTGATAGAGCTCCGTCGCTGCCTCAAGGTATGCTGCTTGGTTGATGATATTTGCATCTTTGTTCAATGCGGACTCGTATGTGATGGGCTTCCCGTGATCTAGGTTGATGGTGGTAGACATGGTACGAGCTGACCTAGCCCCCACTTAGCAGTGATATGTGCCTAGAGGAGGTTCAGCATGCATTGTTTTGGCAGATGTGAGACGATATGGTTCATGGTAGCTTAAACGCGACTGTGGATACAGTCCCTTGCGGTTTTGTGCCTGGACCAATCAGTCGATTAAAGTTATTACTAGCCAATTTTGGTGTTTATGCCCATGGCTTCACAACCCAGAAAATGCGGGGAAAACACCGTAAGTTCCCTTTAGAAAAGGCAAGTGCATCTAGAACCGATCTGGCGATTACACGCGAGAGCCTAGAGTTCGAATGAAACCCAAGTATGGCACTGTGCGAGAACCCCAATCCATTCACTCAAAGACCACGTACCGCAGCCCTATTGCATTCAAAGTCGAAGCCGAATATATGTAAATATCCTGTTAAATTAATAAAGGCGTTAGAAAGCCATAATGAATCATGTCACATATCTAAAAGCAGAAGACTCAAAACAGTATAGAAGATACGATACCCCACAGCCTCATTCAACGATACTAAGGTCAATCTCCCCACGCTATGTGCCATAAACTCCACGCCCGTGAAAAAAATGCATTCAGCGATTCCATATATACAATGTACACCCTACACCTACACATCCCATCCAGAATCTACTCCCCTCCCTTCAGTGCAGCCTTCTCCCCCCTCTCATCCTCCTCACTCTCGCTCTCGCTATCTCCCCCAATAACATGATGCTCAGCCTCCATACTCCTCCTCACCTTCCCTGCACCGGCAACATCATGATACTCCTCACCATCATCATCACTCAGCCCATCCTCATCCTCGCTCCCAGCAGCAAACGCATCATACAGTTCTCCCGCGCGCCTCTTCGGCCTTCCGCCCGTCAGCCCCTCGGCCTCCTCATCATCGCGAATGAGGTCAAACTCGTAGTTATCCCTCGCGCTGTTGCGGAGCCTCTTGCGCCTCGCGAGGTAGAAGTAGACAGCCAGCCCCGTACAGAAACCCACGATGAGGACGGCAGCGGCGTAGATCCAGATTGTAGTCTTGGGACCGAAGCCGAAGCTAGGGAGCCAGCCGGGGAGCCACGAGGAAGGGGCGGCGGTGGAGGAGGCGGCGAGGTCGGTGGAGGGGGCGGTGGGGGTGGAGGAGGCGTGGGGGGTGGAGGTGGGTTTCGGGCGGACGGGACGGGCGGGTTGATCGGTTGTTAGTGTGAGGGTGGTGGATGTGGAGATGGGTTTGAGGGAGGTGGTAGAGACGGTGGCGGAGATGGTGGAGCTGGGTTTGTCGAAGTCGTGGTCGTCATCGTCGTTGGAGTTGGGGAGGGGAAGGAGGGTGGCTTTCGCGGGGTCGATGGCCTCGCCCCAGAGCTTGATGTGGAAGTCTGTGAAGTTGCCCGAGAACTCGTTCACGGAGGTGTCGCGGAGGATAACCTTCCAGGTGCCGACGCCGGATTCACCCCTGGAATGTGTTAGTGAGTTATGACAGGCGCTAAGAGACGAATACGTACCAGTGCACGACGCTCATGAAGGTCCAGTCGGCATAGCCAGATGGGGATTCGTCGTTCTTGCGGGTAGCGCTGAGGTGGCTAACTAGGTTGTCTGGGCTGATGAGATCGAGGCTGAGGTCCCCACGCCTCTGATGCTCAACATTCATGGTTACAGTCACATGCTCGAGACGCTCAAGGTTGGCTTCTTTAAGCATATCGGCGGTCACCTCGTACGTAACCGCGAGGCCTTGGTCTCCTTGTGGGATCGGCTTGTTGACCTTGATCCAAGGAGAGTAGAACCACGCCTGGGGCTTGAGTGACTTGAAGGTCTTTGCTGCTTCGACAATGGCCCATGTGTCGATTTTGCCGTATCCGAATGTGTGGCTGAACTTTTTGCCGATGGTTGTGGTTTGCCAGTCGTCTGCGCTATCAATAGTGACGGCAGTCTGCATTGCCAGAGATTGCATATCTCTCCAAGTCAGGTCAGGCCGGACGGATAATACCAGCGCGAAGATGCCGGCAGCCAGGGGTGCAGCCGCAGAGGTTCCACCATGGGTTGTGGCGCAGTTGTTCGCGCCAACGTCAGTGGTGACAATCTGGTCGCCACCACCGCTGCTATAAGTAACGACAAGTTGCGCTGAACACTTTTCGGAATAGTACGGGTGATCGCCTCTTCGGTCAACTGCGCCAACAGTGATGCTGTAGATGCTGTTCGTGTAGCCGTCGAAGTTGCAGTTGTCTTCAGCCGCAGCGCCGTTTCCAGACGCGAAGACGTACACAGAGCCCAGCCCTCCTCGGCCCCTTTGCACAGCATTAAGCATGGCTCTCTTGATTAAAATACCCGGAGCATCCATTGATCTTCCGTCATCCGGGGGACCCCACGAGCAGGAGTAAATTTGGTTTTGTTGATACGCGTAATTCAAGGCGATGGCCTCATCAGCGTCGGTGATCAGCTTCGAAAGGATCCTTATACCGGCAATCTTCGAGTTATAGGCAACTCCGACTCCACAGACGTTATTCTTGGCGGCCCCAACCTCTCCGGCGCAGCGCGTGCCATGCCTGTCGTCGCTCAATTTTGGCTTCGGCTCTGGGCCCGGATCGTTGAAGTCGTAGGACCCTTCAGCAAAGTAGTTCTCCATGAGATCCTCGCTGTACATGTCCAACCCATCGTCGACAATGGCTACCGTGGCATTGTGGCCGGTGATTCCTTGAATCCAAACGTCCGTGACGTTCACATCGTGTCCCAGCTGTTTGTTGTTGTATAAATGCCATTGATCGTTGAATACTGGATCGTGAATTCCGAGGATCCGTCTTACTTCGGTTTGTCTGGCCAGACCGACCGGGTCCTCGACTTCCACTTGTCGTTCTGGGATTGCGCCTGATAGCCCTTCCTTGACCACAGGGATTATCCCCCTCTTCTCCATCCGTGGCTTCAACTTCTGCTTCTGCGCAAGCTTCACGGAATCCAACACATCGGCCTGGGTCGCGCCTCGTCTCCGTAGCTTCCTTCTCGCCTTGATCGCATCATGCACGCGGTCGTCCTCGTGTTTCGCTGTGGAGAAGATGTGGTGGTCTTCGAGCTCGCCCAGCTGGCCCTCGTGAGAAAGGCCAAGGCGTTTGGCTATCTCTTCAGGCGCAGCCTCGGAGTCGATATGAAGGACATAGTAGTCGCTAGCTTCGTAATTTCGTGGTAAGAGGTTCGCGGCGCTGGTGAGGCCAGTGAGCGCAAGGAGCCCCACAAGGGATAGGCCTCTCATGGCGACTCAATCGGAGCGGAAGAGTCGAGCTGGGGCGCGTGGGAATCGTCGGCGCCTCCCCAGATCAATTGTGTATGTATAAGGAGCGTGTCGGGTGTCCCATTGACGTCGAGAACCGTGTCTTCGAGGTAGGTAGAGCGTTCGTAAGGGGGTCGTGTGAATGGAAGATTAGTCGTTTCTGGGGGGGCTCCAAATTACTGTTGTAAGGATAAAGAGGCAACCAAGTCGCCACGCTGGAAAAACATGTATAAGAATAGTAAAAGCGAAGCCCTCTACAAAGCCATCTAGTGAGAGAGGGTATATAAAATAATTGTAGAAGCGTGAAATATGCAGATGCAATGTGCAGTTTGCTCGATCAAAGAGATCTGTCTCCTTGGGAAGTAAGTCAGCCGTACAATAAGTACGTAGCACATAGAAAGTGCCTTACGCGGTAGTTGCTACTTGTTACTCCGTAGTGGTACGTAGCCCATGTAGCCATCACGCCAAGAATGTGCCAAGAGTGTCTCGGAGGCCAAGATTGGCGCCTTACCTATTAGGTATTTAAATAACGGAATAACTGTCGCACCGTCCTTATTAGGCTTACTTACTAGGGACAAGATGTACCCCGTAGTTTCCCTTTGAGGTTACGGTTAGTACCGGCGCTTTCCCAGTTCAAGTTAGTGGAATTGTATTCTGGAAGGCTGAAAGGCTGAATCCTGAATCCTGAATCCCCTACTTAGTCAGCAAGTAGTACACTATTTCTATGTTTGTATACTGTGGACGATGTTTGGTGTCGTTGGCTGTTCAATGCTGTACCTGTGCTGTGTTATGTCGTGCTTTGCTATGCGCTTTTTATATTGTTCTTATTAACCTATAACACTATCTTATTATACACTTATTATCGTTATTATTCTCTTGTTATACCTAGCCTTGCCCTACATGGGGAATATATGCATGCATGGCAACTGCCAACTCACCATGGAGTGAGGTTTCTGTGAACTTCCCTGTCTCCTCATCTACTACGCCGGGAATCCCCCCTCTGTTTGTCATTGGGATCTACAGTTTAAAAGCTTCATTATTTGCTTGCTGCTTTCTATTGACTGCTTGCTCTGTGCCCTGTCTGCTGTCTACCTCAAAAACCACGCGGCATTCCTTCCAAGTTGTGCCGTGCGGTCCCTGCGTTTTGTTTGGCATGGTGAGCTAAGGTACACCCTGGCAACCCCAACCCAACTTCAACCCCAATGGCCTCGACTGGTGCCCTATGAGACGAACGTGCGTCGATTGTGTCGGTGACAGTTGCTCTTGTTTGCATAACCCCCATTGTTATCTGCTACACGTTCCATCCCCGACCACGAGTTTGCCTTTCTAACTCCGTTTCGCACCAAAGTATCGAAATCGCGTCGATTCGACTATTGCTACCCTTTGTAGCTGTCGCCGATAGCTTCGATCGACATGGCAGGCAAGCCAGCGCCTTACTGGGGAGCTATCAACCCACCGGTAGAGGTTGTCGCTCAACGACAGGGCCATCTTCGAAAGGGCTCTGTAGGTAATGGATCCACGGGCCCGAACCTACAGAAAGAACTTCCAACGGAACCACATCCGCGAGCCCAGCCTCAGCCCAGGCCCGACCGCTATTCTATCCAGAGCCAAGCGCCGACGGTATCGACACAAAGCCCATTCGCATCGCCAGTCGAGTCCACATTCCGCGCTGAAGGCCTTGCGCCGCGACCTCCTTCATATCAATACAGTGGAGAGCCTTACAATAAAGAATCGTTGGAGAGACGGCGCAAACGCGCCAGCCGAGAAAAGGCCCAACAATTATTCGAAGAACGCACCAACCTTCCACCAGCTGCGCCAGAGGTTCCTCGACAGGGTCCACCATCGAGCTATAGGCCTCCTCAGCCCAATGGCGATGGCTACTTGGAGTCGGAGGGCATCAAGTCTCGGGGGTACCGGAGGCCATCGGAACTCGAACGCGCCAGGCAAACCCCCGAAGATTATTACCGCGAAGCCCACCAATTGAACAAAGATCGCGGAGCTGGGCGCAAGCCTCTGAACGTCGATACAGAACTCAGCAGAGCAAATACTATAGACAAACTAGCGAGTCGCGACGACAACCCCGAGAGATCAAATATAAGACGAGGCAGCGTACAAGCTAGAAAAGAGAGGCCGGAAATCCGGAGCGCAGTTGCTGCTAATTCGCAGGGCCGAAGGCGATCAAGTGCCACCGAAGCGGAGGCACAAAAGCGCCGAGAGTATACGTCAGAGAGGTCTCCACTGCAGAGGTTAGAACAGACTCTTGACAGCATAACCAAGGAAGAGAAGCGGGCCCGCATGGAAGAAGCTGAACGGCGCGCAAGAGAGGCAAAAGCAAGCCGCAGTGGCCAAAACACCGTCCATTTTGGGGCCGTACCAGCCGCAGACACGAGAAACGAGCCACGGGCTTTGCCAGATGAAAGAGACACAAGGGGATTAGGCATTATTGGTCAGGATGATCGCCAAATTCCGAGTCTACAAGAAAGTATGAAACCGGTACTTGTACGACCTCCTATTCCAATCGGAAAGGACCCTATTTACCAGCCGAAGCCTCAATCCCAGCCACAAACTGAGCCTCACACCGATGCTACTGTGCCTCAACCCGACGTACAACCTGGCATTCAACAGGGACGGAGTTTCCGAGAGCGCGCGGGAGCCTTTTTGCAGCGGAGTAATAGTAACAAGTTGAAAAAGAAAGAGCCAAAAAACAAGTGGAGTGTCATGGTGGGGGAAGTCGAAGCGCTTAAGGTGGCTCCAGTGGTAAACAACTTTAATGGCCATGACGGCCAGACGCAGAGAGAATTCTCGGCGGTGCCTTTAGACTCTGCCCAGACCAATGGTAGAAATAGAGACCTTGGTGCTGTTGTCCCTGTCCCGGCCAGAGGCAGTTCAAAACGCCAAGATAGAAATCAATTGGACACGGAAGAACTATCTGATGATGATAGTTTAGATGCCGCGCCAAAACGAGGCAACTCAACACGGAAGATTGAGCAGCTAATGGGAAATAAGGCCGGAACAGACTTCCGAAGGCCAATATCTCCACAGCAACAACAACTCTATGCCGACAGATTTGATCGCTCAGAGGAGCTAGGCCCAGTGCAAAATGCTAACCGTGAGCGTGCACTCAATGGTGATGCAACAGAAGTAGCGACTGTAAATGGACCGCGGTACGCCGTCCCCGCGGCGGCTGCTGCTGGTAATTATGGTCAGGAACAGGCTGCGATCGGGCCGGATGGACACCATTACTTCTCAAAGATAGTCCATGCAGGCCGGAATAGGAGAGATCCATTTAAGCCAGGATATGGCCTCTACGCCCCGACAGAGCGGCTGTTTGAGTGGAAGACTGCTGGCGTGGCATCCCTGACTGGAACGTTACTTGATGTAAAGGAGCCTCTGCCAAAGCAAACAGAAGCAGATAAGGATAAGGCTTGGTGGGAGGCTGGAAACACCGGGAGACGAAGGCGCAGTGTTGCTAAAGCAACTGAAGATGCAGAGACTCGCCAGGAGGCTAAAGATGGTCCCACGGTATTTAGCCCACGCCTGTTCTTGAAGTGTGGACCTCTGCTTCGTTACTGTGGTATGAGGAAGGAGACCGCATCTCAGCGACCCGGGAGTCGCACTGCACCTCCCGCCAAAGAAGTGTGGAGGGGCAGTGTGATGATAGTCACAGAAGACGCACGCTCCAAGTACGATGAGGTGGTGCCGACTTTACGCCTATTTGCCCAGCCAAAATCTCTGTTCCCGCCACCGCCGCGTCACTTTAAGAGCGGTGCAGATGTTGCACCTGAGTACGTGGACCCCCTTGCTGGGCAGACAAAAGTTGGGCGCGATGGTAAGACGTTGTATGTTCGCCCGGTGGAGGAATTGGAAGAAGCCGTGGACCTGTCCAGAAATGAGTCCGATGAAGGCATCTTTGAGGGACAACGCAGCCCATCAGCTTCTCATGCGAATGGCTCTGCTGGCCAAGTGGATGGCGAGATGGCTGGAAAGGTAGCCACTGTGAAGGGATTCCGACTACATGCCGAACGTGGCGTTACATTTTGGCGGTTCAATATTGAAGTTGAGCTTACCGACAACCAACAGCGCATTGCGTATAAAATCAACAATGGACCGGCGACGGGTTTCTGGGTGCCAGCTTTGGGACAGTCCATGAACATGATGTTCCACAGTTGCAACGGCTTCAGTCTCAGCGTAAACTCGGACCAGTTCAGCGGACCAGACCCGATGTGGCGCGATGTGATGAATACCCATCAAACACAGCCATTCCATGTCATGATTGGAGGCGGAGACCAGATTTACAATGACTGCGTCATGAACCAGGCTGAGCTTTTTGCAGATTGGATTTCCATCAAAAACCCAATCCACAAGCACAATGCACCATTTACGCCAGAGATGCAGGACGAACTGGAAGAATTTTACCTAAACAGGTATTCCATGTGGTTTTCTCAGGGATTGTTTGGCCTCGCCAACTCCCAAATCCCGATGGTAAACATCTTCGATGACCACGATATCATTGATGGTTTCGGATCGTATCCGCACCATTTCATGGACTCACCAGTGTTTTCTGGGCTGGGCAACATTGCATTCAAGTACTACATGCTATTCCAACACCAGAGTAGCATCGATGAGGGGGAAGAGACGGAACCTAGCTGGTTGCTTGGTGACCGCCCTGGCCCTTATATCAAGGAGCACAGCCGCAGCCTTTTCATGTCCATGGGGGAGGGCATCTCCTTCCTTGGGATGGATTGCCGGACGGAGCGTGGTCGCGAAGATGTATTATCGGAAGAAACGTACCACAAGATCATGGACCGATGTCATGATGAGATTGTATTGGGTAAAACCAAACATCTTATTGTGTTGATGGGTGTTCCAATTGCATACCCTAGACTGGTATGGCTCGAGAATATGTAAGTTGACATCCCCAAAGCAAACGTAGACTCTACTGACAATCAATAGCCTCACTTCGAGAGTCATGGACCCAGTCAAAGCCCTCGGTCGGGCAGGACTATTTAGCAACCTTCTCAATCAATTTGATGGTGGCGTTGAAATCCTCGACGATCTTGATGACCATTGGACGGCCAAGAGTCACAAAAAGGAGCGACAGTATCTGATCGAAGATCTCCAAGATCTGGCAGCAGATAAGTCAGTTCGCATTACTATTCTAGGTGGTGACGTGCATCTCGCAGCAATCGGACAGTTTTACAGCAACCCTAAGCTTGGAATTCCCAAAGACAAGGACCACAGATACATGCCGAACGTCGTATCTTCCGCCATTGTAAATACACCACCACCAGACATGATGGCAGACATTCTCAACAAGCGTAACAAGGTCCATCATTTTGACGACGAGACCGACGAGAGCATGATTCCCATTTTCACCCATGACGTCGACGGCAAGAAGCGCAACAACAACTGCCTTCTGCCCCGTCGAAATTGGTGCTCCATCCGCCCGTACAACCCCGAACTCTCGCCCCCCTCAACACCATCTGAAGGCCGAAGCCCCAGTCCTCCGCGCCCCGGTCTTCTACGTCGCCTCTCTATGACTCGCCGCCCGACGTACCGCGCAGACGCACCAATGCGTGCTGAGCCGTCCCGCCCGCCCCTTGCCCGCGGCGGCAGCGGTCTCCTACGCCGTCTATCTTCGAGCCGAGGCCGCCCAACGGAGCCCATTCCCGGTGAAAGACCCGGACCACCTCAACGCACGCTGAGTCTCACGCGGGACTTCCGTCCAGCGGCACTCTTCCGACGTCTGTCTAACCGACAAGGGAAGCGCGCAACTGACAGTGGTGGTATCAATGGTTACGGCTCCGAGACGGACACGGACTCCGAGCCGCCGTATAGCAGCGAGGACGTGCGAGTGCCGCGGATGAGAGGCGGTGCCGGGGAAGAGGACTATTTCAGCACGAAGCACAAGGGTAAGCAGCCTGTACGCCACCAGAGCGATGATGCCTTCAGCTTCGAGGAGTCACCTCCATTGAGCACGGCCGCGCCGGCGCCCCGCACACGTGGCCACGAACGTCCGCCACAGAGCCACCGCAACAATTCCCTCTCAGAGCGGGTCCAGTCCGCGGAGGCGATTTCGTCGCCGCGCGATTCGCCGTTGAGACCGTTCCACCGCACGCCGACGGGGCTGAGTCACAAGGCGGCGAAATCAGGGAAGGAGGTGCGCGAGGAGGATGCAATTGACCTCGAGGGTGGGTTAGAGATTACGCTGAATGTTGAGGTGAACCAGCGCGATCCTGCCGGAATTACGGCGCCGTACCGGTTGTTAGTACCGGCGCTGTTTTTTGATGATGAGAAGCGTGCTGGGGTGGAGAGGAAGAAAAGCGTGGTGCAGCGGCTGATAGGGATGGGGAGGGAGGGGGTCGGGATGTGAAAAGCGTCGGTGGGGGGAGGAGGTTTGGTTTTGGGAGGGGGGATATAATACCCATTTGTTTCGTTCATTTTGGGGCGGAATAGCGTAGAGTGTATATTGCTTGATAGATTGATTATGTAGCGAGCGATATAGCCAGCGGGGATGATATATTTGGAATTATAAGAGCGCATCACTGCATTTATCGATTGTTTTATCTTTGGCGTCTTGAGTGATATTTGAGGCTCGATTATGAGAGGAGCCAGAAATAACGCCAAGGATGCTTCTTTGGAGCTGGAACCCCACACCCGGTATCCGCCCACACCATGGGCTGGGGTCAAGTGACAGGAGCGGAGCCAAATCACCCCGTCCCATGGACCGCTCTGGACCTACCTGACAGGGTCCGACCGCCCCGTCCCGTCTCCCACGCGGCACGCACGCAGCCTTGATCCAATACTCAGCCGCACGAACAACTCACACCCCCCTTCCCCCCAACTCTCACTCCGATGATGATGGGCATCCTTCATCATCAACCTGAGCCAGGCGTGGGCGTTACACCGCCAAGTTGACTTGGATCCCAAGATGGATATCTACGACCTCACCGAGGCAACGGCGCGTACCGTGCTCTCCGACTCTAACGACTACCCGCCCGCACATGATACATCCACGTCCGATTCCCCCGCGGCTACCCCGCCCGGCCTCGACATTGCGGATGTCTGGCAATTTGTGCTTAGTTCCCTGCACTTGAACCGTTATAAAACGACCAGCTTCGTGCCCACGGGAACGGTCTTCGGGATCGGCGAGGGAGCCTGCTATCGTGTTGATAAGGGCGAGGTGAATAGAGAAGGCGGGGGAAGGCTTCTGGCTATCAAGTATCTCAAGGCTACTGAGCGTGCGTCGGGGAAGGTGGATGATGTGGAGAGTAGGCGGTCGATTGAGACTGTGCTCCGGGAGTTGCGGGTCCTGACGCATGACCCGATTAGGGAGTGTGAGAATATTGTGCAGCTCCTGGGGTATGGGTCGCGGGCTGTTGGGGAGAATATATCGCTGTATCTTGTTGCGGAGTTTGCGGCGCATGGGACGTTGAGGGGGTATTTGGGTGGAAAGAGGAAGGCGGGGGAGAAGGTATCGGTGGTGGAGAAGATTAAGTTTTGCAGCGATATTGCGAATGGGTTGGCTGCGTTGCATTCTTGTGGGGTGGCACAGGGCGATGTGAAGCTGGAGAATACGCTTGTTTGTGAGACTGATGGTGGTGAGATGATTGCGAAGCTTTCGGATTTTGGACACTCCATTCTTGACGACGAGTCGAGGTATATTGGGACAACCATCTTCAACCCGCCGGCATTGCGACAAGGGAAGTTTACTTCGACTCTGAGAGAGGATCACTACAAATGTGACATATTTTCCTATGGCTTGATGGTGTGGGAGATTATACAGGATGGCCAAAGATATGTTAATCCCCGACACCGAGAAGATCCCATTACCTGGCTCAATGGGTTGCCCAGAGATGATCTTCTGCGCCTTGCGTTGCTGGCTACTCAAGAACTTCTTCCGGCCGACGCATCCAAAATTACACTACTGCAAAGGGTGCTAGAGTCTACATTAAGAGACGATGCAGAGGATCGAGTAACTATTCGAGAAGTTATGAAGCTTTTCAACTTGGAGCGAGAATTTGTGGCAAAAGAAAGGTTAGTCTCTGCACATGAGGTCTTGGAAAAATTGCTAACAATATCTGTTTGTAGTAAAAAGACAATGATATCTTCCTTTGGCACGTCCCAACTTTCAACACTTCAAAGATGGTCTTTGTACCGGGCCGATGTAAGTATTAAAACGAAAATCTGCCATCACTCCAATTAGCTAACAGCACAGTCAAATGCAACTACAGTCCCCTTTCTGATACAAAAACGAGTATTCGCGAGATTGCAGTCGATGCTCTCTAGCCACCCTGATCCAAGCATTCTCGGAAGAACCCTGTTCGAGCTGAGCATGTGCTATCTCTATGGTTTTGGAGTTGAGGCCGATCAGGAGAAGATGCTCGAATATCTGCGGGAAGCTGCATTGCTGAAGGTCCCCATGGCCATGGGGATTTGCCACCGAATACATCAATCATATTCGCGAGATCTTCCGCCAACCTTCGCCCACAGTCACCCCATGCTCGAGGCGGAAGATCAACTACATCAACTTCCTACCGAAAAATACTTTTCGGCCCGTATTCGACGGCATGAGAGATTGTTTCATGAGTCTATCCTACAGATGCCATTTGATCTTTATTCAGGCGATGCTCTCATTGCGAAGAATCTTAGTTTCATACAAATTGATGAGCTACGGACTATCATTAAAAGGGATGACATCGTCATCTCCGATCTGGTTGGAAGGGTTTCGTCCCTTGATGTTACACAGTCTGGATCTCTTCTTCACCTAGCAGCGCGGCTAGGAAGTCTCCCAATTGTAGAGCTTCTTGTTACTGCCGGCGCAAATGTCAACAATCACTTGGAAGGTTGTGGGTCACCTCTGACAGCTGCATGCAGAGGCGGCAATTCGGAAATTGCCCTGTTCCTTCTTCACAACGGTGCAAGTGCAAAGCGTCTGGGTGGTAAAGGCCCTTCGCCACTTCATTGGATGGTCATGTTTGAAGAAGACGAACTCCAACTAATGGTCGGGCTTCTTCAGGTGGAGATTAACGTATTCTCGAAGGATGTGGTAGAATTACGAGAGCATTCAATTCGTTTAGTATTTACGCCCATATACTTTGCTGTGCAGGCCAGATACTATAAACTAGTTGAGGTATTGCTTAAAGCAGGGGCCGCCACGCGCGGCGGAATATTGACACCTCTGGATCTTGCCGTCTCTCTTGGCTTCCCGGAATTGACGACCCTCCTCCTGGGTCACAATCCCTCCAGTGGCTTGCGAAGCCCTCTTCTGCACCAAGGGCTATCAAATGGCCTCCAGTCATTACTGCAACATGGAAACCAAGTTCGATCGCAGTTTAAATCTACACTCGACATTATACTGAAATCAACCTTCTCGGATATCAATGTGTCCGATGAAGACGGTCTGACACCATTATCCCATGCCATTGGCGACTGCTCCTGTCAGGTTAATCTAGATCAGCTAGAGGTTCTCATTGACCATGGGGCTTATCTCAACATCTCTGCTGAAAACGTCGTAAATATATTAGGCAGAAGGAATGATGGGCGAGGGGGCCGGATCATGAAACTCTTGCTGAGTTCTGGAAAAATCAAAGCATCGCCCATGCTCCTCACCCAAATCTGTCTTTATGGCGACGAGGATATTCTAAAAGCTGTGCTCGAATGTGGCGATATTGACGTGAATGCCCCGCATGTTGAGGAAGGTGGTTCTATCGGAGCACTTCACTCTTCCGTTTTAATTCCTGGGGGTTATCAAATTGTTCGCGCTCTGCTTGACCATGGCGCAGACGTTAATGCAACTTACGAAGAGCGGTATGCACTTGAGATGGCTATCATGACCCCTATTGGAGATGGCGATGTTATCGATCTGTTGATCGAACGCGGTGCAGAGTTGACTTCGCCAACAGAGGCCACTATCCTCCACGTCGCTGCCCGCCTAGCCTCCAAAGTCAATGGGTCTCACATACTCTTTCATCTTCTTCGACACAACAAGGTGCATGACTTAATTAACACCCCTATGAATAGCGAGACCCTCTATACCCCGATTCACATGGCTTGCATTAGCGGAGACATCGAAGCTATTGCGGCACTAGTTGAAGCAGGCGCAGAAATCAGTACCGTCGGGGAATTTGATCCAGTGTCACTTGTTCGAGTAGTAGGACGATGTCCAGAGCTAAGTCCGAGTTGGAAAAATAAGGATTTCGATATATCAAAACATCGACTCCAAGCAGAAAGAACTTATCTGACGCTGCTCGATAAGGTTAATCCTGGCCACCTAAGAACTCCACTTCACGTAGCTGCATTGATTGGCAACTATGAGCGAGTCGTGTCTCTCGTGGAGAATGGTGCAGACGTGTGGGCTGGAGATTCAGAGAAGATGACGCCACTGGGACATATACATCCCGATGCTATGGATCCAGACTTTGTAGTCCCCGACCCGTCCCAGGAGTTGTTCTTTGAGAGTAGTAGGAAGATCTTTGAGTATCTCCAGATAAAGATGATTGAAGTTGCGGGTGCAGCTACGTCGTTGGAAGATGCGAAAGATGTGTTTTTCAGATCCAATGACTTTCCTGAAGAAGATGACTCCCCAGAACAACTTCTAGCCAGGAACACCCAGCTCGTGGAGAACTGCAAACGAGATTTGGGAGAGGCAAACCCCGAAACACTTTCCGCCATGTCCAAACTCACGGATGCTTATCAGCTATTCGAAGACAAATATCAGGAGACGGTGGCTCTAGAGCAGGTTATTTTTGATATCCGAGAGGCGAATCTAAAAGACAATGATCCGGATCTGTTTGAGTCACGCAGTAGTCGCGTCCGAATTCTACTTCACGCGGGAAGCCTAGTAGAAGCAAGAAGCTATGGACAGGAGACGCTCGAGCTTGCCGTCAAGAACCTAGGAGAAAGTCATCACAGCACTGAGATCGCTCGACTCAACTTGTCTCTTGTAGATGCAGCTGAAGGTAAAGTTGAAGAAGCCTTGGCGTATCAAAAGGGGCTCCACGGGACGATTGGCTCTAGAGACGGCGTCGGTTTTCACCATCGCGACGTGTTAATGATAAAAATCAATACCGCACACACTCATTGTGGGCTGGGACGCTGGGATGATGCCAAAGCAGATGTCGAGTATTTGCTAGCCATTCTCGAGTACATCAAAAAAGACGAGTATCCCGATTATTTTGCCTCCCTTCTCATTCTCGGGCAAACTCACGAAAGACACAGCAGTTGGGATGATGCGCAGCTCATATATGAGAAGCTCATGGAACATGCTTTGAAAACTAGAGGGAGCCAGTCATACTACACTATAAGAGCTATGTCGGTTCTTATAGAGCTTTACAAGAAACTGTCAAAGTTTAAGGAAGCGTCCGATATTCAGCTTAAGTTGGTTGACATCTTCAAGGCTAAACATGGAGTTCAACACATCGATACACAAAATATAGTTTCTGAACTTGCTGCAACGTACGAAAACCAGGGCCGGTTACTAGAAGCCAATATTCTTCGGCAGCAGGTGGTGGATCTGTTGCAAGGGTTGCTTGGCCCAACAGACGAAAAGACACTACAAGCCAAACAGGCGTTGCTCATGAACCTCGACAAACGTAGACTCTTCAACAAAGCCGTAGACATAGGGCAAGAAATTGTCTCTGGATATAAAACTACTCTGGGTGATGACGACCCAAAGACCTTGTCTGCTAAGACCCAGCTAGCTGTTTTGATTACTAGAACAGACAAACGTGAAGAAGCAATTAGGTTACAGGAGAACGCTTTACAATCACTCGAAGCTATCAATGGAAAGGTAGATGACGGTGTGGCCCAGACATTAGTAAATCTAGGGGCGATGTACTTACGAGACGGTCGAACTGAAGATGGCGTGGTTGTGCTGAAAAGAGCGCTTGCAATCTACGAAGAACTCTATGGAGCTGAGAGTCTCGGAGCTGGAAGGTGCCTCTCTTTTCTTGCAAGAGCCTCTATAAATGCGGGCCGCCGACAAGATTCATGCGACTACCATGAAAAAGCGGTAGAGATTGAGCGGAAACTCAGGGGGTCAGATAAGCACGAAACACTGTATCTGATTCAGTGTCTGTCATACGACTACACTGCTCTCGGGAAAGCTGAGAAAGCTATGGCCTTGCAGAAAGAAGTTCTGGATGGATATCGAAACTTGTATGATGAAGGAAACAAGGATGTTCTAGGGGCTTTATTTGATCTCGCGTCTCTGCACCACAGTTTGGACAACCTGGAAGAGGCGGAAACGCTGCATCGACAGGCACTCCAGGGTCGCCGAAAACTACTCGGAGACTCACACAATGACACACTAAGCAGCATCGAGATACTGGCAATTATATATGCTGACATGGGACGTTGGGAAGACGTACGGCCTCTTGCCCATGAAATGTATACTCGAACACTTGAGAAATACGGCGCCGATGATGCAAAGACAGTTGAAGCTAGGCAGGGACTCGTCAGTGCATATCGCTTTTTACAGCTTTGGCCGGAGGTTGAAGAGCTCCAGAAACACGTTGTCCAGATATCAAAACGAACTCTCGGGGCTGATCATGCTGACACTATCGAGGCTTTTGATATCCTTTCCGAGGCATACAGCTGCCAAGGGAAAAATGAAGAATGTGAGCCCCTAGACATCATTATTTTGAGGTACCGACGACAAACTCTAGAACCAGGGGACGAAAAGTTTTTGCAGGCATTGGGCAATCTATCAAGTACTTACGTGGAGATTGACAAGTATGACGAGGCAGAAAAATTGAGATTAGAGATGCTAGAGATATACCGCGGCAAAACGGATGAAGAGAGCGAGGACTATATTGACTGCAAAATCAAGCTTGCAAATATATACTGGCACCAAGGTCGACTAACCGAAGCCGAGGCACTCGAACTATCAATCCTGGAGGCGCGGACTCGAACCTTGGGCGACGATGATCCTCTAACGCTAGAAGCAATGGAGTCACTCGCAAAGACGTACGTCAAGCAAAAGGAATTCGCCAATGCAGAAGAGCTTTATCTGCGCGTCTTAACATCACAGAAAAAGGCTGCAACCTCGCATCTAGATCCATATGTTCTGACAACAACAAAGCGTTTGGAAGATGTTTGTTTTCAACAATGCCGGTGGGACGAGGCAAAGGCGTATGCAATAATAATTCTAGATGCCATGAAGGAGGTTGCGCCGGTTAATAATGGGAGGGGTGTTTTGTCGGCGCTAAATGATTTGAGGAGGGTTTCTCTCAGATTGGGGGAGAAGAAGGAAGTTTTGGATGGCTTGGATGCGCTGGTAGGTTTCTGATTCTTCTTCCTCTATGACATAATCTGGGAATTCCACAATATTCTTCTAGTGCTCAGTTGAGGCAGACATTAGGCTAACCATCCAACTCTAGATTGTGGAGGAAATGAAGAGAAGGGGCCTTAGATATGCCTCACCCGGGCTTGGGCAGATTTTTTCTACTTTAAATGAATTGAAGGACAATTAGTTAAGTTTTGATTCCGAAGATAATAAAAACTAGGTGATATAGTTGGATCTATACGTTTTACATAAATATTTCACTTACTTGCGCAATTGCCTTCTCCATGCGCCGAGTAGATTATGCCAACTCCACGGTTGAAAAGTTTCCACTATTGGTGTTCAACTTCGCTGGTGCTGAACACGTCACCCGCCGACTGATGGCAAAAACCGCCCCCGTCTGCAGTGTAGGATTGGGCAAGAGTTGTGAGCAGTATTTCGCTAATCGCGGCGCCGTCATGAGTAATACACTTCAGTTTGACATAACAGTCAAGAACTCGTCTTGAGTTCCATAGCCTCTTCGTCTTGCCTTATGCCATCGAACAATTCGTCACTGTGTCCACATTTTCATATACAAACCTTTGTTTGACTTCGTTACGACACCGCCAAATCCGACCAAAGGTACGCTAAAACATATTCTGGACAACTAAACTACGATGGACGAACACCGTAGTATCGAAGAAACACTGGTCTGCTAATATTATGACTTAGCATTCAGAATTAAGATCATCACCCATAGTAAAAGAAGCTATGGCTTTAATGAACGAGAATACCGAGGCACAACATATCCACGATGTGATCGTGGAGAAGGTTTTAGTTGAGTCGAATCTAGCCGCATTCTAAGCAGCTATGGTGGCCATCGAATCTAACATTGAAGACCGGACAAGGGGGAGACTGTAATTGATGTCAGATTCAGACCAAATGTCAATAATGTATGCTGTCAGGCCATTAGACAGGCGAATAGAGAGATGAGGCGGCAGCTACAAGCCGACATCGAGGATCACCACGGCAAGGTGGCTATATTCTAATGCCGGCTGCAGGAAATGGAGCGGGGGTTAAAACAGCATCAAGAAGCTGCCAAAAAGTACGAGATAGAGACAAACCGTGGTGGCACCAAGGAAGACCTCATCGCCGATAACGATGGGATCAGTTGCCTTCTTGATATGAGTGAACGGGAATATGAGAAGCTAAATGGATTTCACAATGAACTAAGTACGAAACAACGCTTTAAATGTTATTTTATAAATATTACTTACTCTTTACTTATAATAATAACAAAATAAGCCCTTTTTTTATATAATAAAGCCACTTCCTAAGGTTGAAGCTGCTAAATTTGGCAGGGCAAGGTTAACGCCTATATTCTCAAGGCTATTATTATTATTTCAATTTTTTGTAAAGCCATCCGATGGCTCCCCTTAGACCTTCTAATGTCGTTGTAGAGACAGCACGGAAAGTCTATTATTAATGTTAGTAACTCTAGATCAATGCTTTATAATTGAAGGTGTATATACCCAATCTAAATTATCTCCTGCATCTGCGATGACAATCTCAGCTTGTCTTGTCGCCTCAGCTATGGACTACTTATAGAGTTAGTTAAATTCAAGATATTCTTTTATTAAGAGTAACACAATAGTTTAAAAAAAGGGGAAGTTGGACTAGAGGGTTTTGTTTGAAATCTACCAAGACCAACCATGGCGCTTCGAGGCTAACACCAGCTTAGTCCAATCCTCCTTGCCTTAATCTCCCCCCCTTCCTAGCATACCCCATCTCTACCCGCGATTCTACAAAGCGATCTGTGTCGGTGCTGTCAACTACCCAGATGAACCCATCGGCATCGTGGAATTGCGCAACCATCCACTGATGGTATAGAGGTGGCCCACTACTGCCTCCTACTTCCACGGCGACGAAATCAAAATCGCATTTCAAACTAGTATTCGTGCCAGTGTAATACACTGGCCACCCTATTTCATCGTAATTTTTCTCCTTAATTGTACCACAGAGACGTTTGAGCAGATCTATTCCGCCAGCTTCATCAAGACCTATGATAGCTATCTTTCTATGCTGGCGGGGCTAAGGATAGCAGTGAGCAATTTGGCGAGTGCAGAGGCCATTTTGTAAGCGGAAAGCGTTTAATGGAAAGGCACATTGAGCGGCCTAGCTGCTAGATTATATATTGTAAAGTTCTTGCCCCGTTCCTGTAATTTTCATATTGAGACTTTGGTGGAAGCCTAGATATATTGACTAACCATGAAAGGCGAGTACTTATACCACCACGTGATTATTACTTCGGTTTCCCGTGATCTTCTCTGATCAGACAGGACCTCGCGACTGAGATTATTAATTATATTTATATTACGTATAATCTCAGTTGCGAGGTATGCCACGCGGGGTTTGGCGCCCGCCCGATCGGGCAACGCGCGTGCACGGACTCGACGCCGCTTTCAAGTTCTATAAAAGAGCATCTCTCCCCCGACTGTCTCTCTCCACCATATCTCCCAACATCCTCGCACCTGCTACGCTCATCATGCGACGCTTGGCCACTCCGACCCCTCCCAACTTCATAGCTCCGCCCAACCCGGCTCGGCCTCGCCGCAGCTGAAAACCTGCAGTGCCACATGAACGCTTCGCAGAACCACAACATCGATTCCGGCCCTTCGATAACCGCGCGTTCCATCTTTTCATGCCCCCGAGCTCTTTGCGATGGCAACGAGCCCTTTAAGCATCGACGTCTGGTCGTTGGATCGGTCAATTTGCGAGAATGAGCTGAACTGCGTTCTGACCTGCCCTCTTGCGCCCTCTTGCACCCTTCTTCGTCGCCGCACACATACGAACCTTTGCGACTGGCATGCGCAATCTGCCTCGAGAGTGCCTTGCGCGACGACCTAGCCAATCGCAAAAATGCCTCGCGGCGACGTGGCCGGCCCTTGCGCAGACCGCCGCACGGCACATTTTGTGACGTTGCGAGTTACAGGCACTGTCAACGACGTTTGGTTCAATCTAGGCGATCTTCGAGAGAAGGGCCGATTTCTGTTTGCGAGCCAGCTTCTTGGGGCCCTGTACTCACATCCTGGAGATCGAAGGTGGAGATCACTCTCGAAGGCCATCCCGGCCGCGACCATCCATGCGTTGAAGGCTGCGGTTCACCTTGATTTCGAGGCGCTGATACGCGAATACTATCGGGATTGCGGAGAGTAGACAACTATTGTAGTCTAGTAGAGTCGTCTGACCTCGGATGCCGCTCCATCCAGCCACTACTGGTTGGTTTTCAAAGCGATCGCCCTGTCACGATACGCGTAGTCCGGATATGATTTCTCCTTTTGGCAGTAGAGGGGCCGACCGCAGCGCTACACTTTCAGCTGGAACTGTGACCCCGTTCTTGAGACCGCTCAAATTGCAACAGCCCAATCACCAGGATGCCTCGGAATACGATGTGTCTTGCCTCTCTTTGACGCATATGTCTGTTGGTGGAATCGGGGTCAAGCATGTGGCGGAAAGTTCACTGCCTGGCTGCAGAGCACGGAAAAGGAGGAGGGGACACGCGGAGCGTGAAGACCAGCTTGGCAGTGAAGGCTGCATCTTTGGGAGGGAACTAAAGGGGGCTCGCAAATTCGAGCGACTCAACAGAGCGGAGCGACCGTTCGAATCTCTATATAAGCTCCTTCGTCCCGCTGGAGAGTTTCGTTCTAAAAACCATTCTCCCACTCATGCCCTACTCTGTGTCATGGCTACTGTGAACATGAACTGCGTTGAATTCTATGACCCCAACCCCAAACCCGCCTTGAAAGCCTCACACGCTCAGCTGACGAGGTCGGTGTTGAACAAGCACCAACTGTCTCTACAACCCAGCAGATCGCCATCTGTAATGTCAGCGGGGGGTGTTCAAGATAACGACTCGTTTGATGACTCTTTTCCATCACTTGAAGAGCTGCTCCGCCCTCCTCAAAACAGAGATATCCCTCGGGTGCCACAAAACCATAAGAACGTCCATATCTCGAAGCGCCAACTGATCGACGAGAGCCGTCTGCTTACTGATCCCATAACCCTGAACTTAGTATATGTGCCAGGCAATACTCAAAGTAGGTGTCTTAGCTTGCTTTTGTATGCCTATGCACCTTACTAATTCCACGCAGAAGAGCCCCTAATCATCGAAGATGACAGCGACGATGAAAGCGACGACGAAGTTGAGGCTGGAGTTGCCTCAAGCGATCTCCTTGCCAGCATTGAGGACCAAGATGCGAGCGAGTGTGGCCTAGCCACTCAAGATACTGCCTCGACCCCGAGCAGCCTATTTGGCCCGTTCACTCCTCAAGACTCGGAATACCCTAATGCCGATTGTTTCTCCAAGGATAGACAACAACGCCCGTTTTTCGCAGAGCTAGACTCGACATTCCCTGTTCAGGTTCGACGACCTTCTCTAAATTGCTCTAAGCCGGCTAAGACAACGGGTCAGGATCAAATTCACCTAGGTGTTGAGAAGGCCTTAGTCGACGAGATGAGACTTTCTCCACTACGCGAGAGGGCTGGTGGATCGTGCGACCGTGGCGGCGTCTGCGATATCGAGGATGAACTACGACAAACTTTAGCAGAAGCGGGGGGATCGCCGCCTTTAAGCGCAGCTTACTCCCAATACAATCAGATGGACCAGGAAAGTCAAAATAATACAGACGTTCGAGGTATTTCGAGCGAAGAACGATTGTAGGAAAAGACGATCGAACAGCAGCATTGCCAACAAAAAGAGCAAGAAGGCGAAGACGAGGACGACATAGAGGCGACTAGCGGCGAGGATAAGGGCCCAATTAGCTACTGCCAGCAAATAAATGAGAGCCTTCAGAACCAACGCGTAGAAGACGAAACCATAGCTGTGGCCCCTCTCTCACAAGACTGCGAACACAGCGTTGAATCATATCATACGGACAATGACGATAATGAGGATAATGAAGATGACGAGGACGAGGATGTGCGGCCTCTAAGACGACGAAAGCGCCGCCACATAGAGTCTGACGCGACTGAAACCGCCACGCGCAAGAGGGTCCACACACGCCCATCCACTATAGCCCAAGCCCAGACCTGCACTACTCGAGGTTCCACAGGTTCTTGGAGTTCACCAGCCGATGCGGAGTCAACTCTAGGCGCGGACTACCAAGAATATCCTTTGCAGGGCCTTGAAATATGAACTTCTCGTTCGGAAGTGCGAAATTCTTTTGTTGCACCCAAGATTGATTACATAACTTTAGGGAAATATTTCGCTTTCATGACTGTATAATTCCGTAACTTCTACATGCTCCCGTTCGTGGAGTGTCCTCGAGGTCCACGTGATTCACATTTTGTCTGACGAACTTCAGGCCATCGTAAGTATCAGCTATCTCACGGCATTATGAATAGACGATGACAAATACTCACAGTGCATCTGTCAAAGTCGTAAGTCAGAAGTGAGCTATTATTAAAGTTGGATAACAAGGCAATGAGCCAGAATCGTCAGCAAGTTCAGCCTTAGGCAGATAAGTCACGATTTATGGTGCCTCAGCCCTAGCTTCTACTCTGATTCTCGGCGAGGATAGTCAGTGTATAATTGGTGGGGGATCAGTGATACCATCAGGTAAAGGATGCTTAGGACCATCTAATGGTCTACCATCAGATAAAGGATGATAAGGACCCGTTGGATGGTGAGGGATCATCGATACCATCGAGTGAAGGTCCATCGAGTGCACGTGGCACTATACTATATTGGGATGCGTGGACTCCACTAGAGATGGCACAAGCTTGGGACAGCAGAATTACCGTTTTCTGGGCCAACTAGATCTCTATAAAATGCCAGCGGCACCCCTATAACTATCCTGATTTAACTACAACACTTCAAATTACTTGAGACATAAGCCTGTCAGCGCCATGTCCAATATACTCTGTCCCAATGTGCGTAACGTATGGAAGCGCCAAAGCCAGAATGCATCTAGAAGGAGAAACACTTTAACCAACAAGGTACATGAGTATGGGAAATTATATGACGCTGATGTTGCTTTGATCATCTATCAGAAGGGGCGTTATTACAGTTATGTATCTCCTGGTAATCCATGTTTCCCACCATCTAAGAAAGAAATTGTAGGTTTACTCCTAACTTTAATGGTATTTACTAAATAGTGGCAAGATGAATTCGTTTCCAATACCTATAAATATGTCGCCACATAATTCTGATGCAAAACGTAACCCGGAAGGTCTAGAACAGGCAGGGAGTAAAGAGAAGGAAAAAATTCGTTGTGGATAAGGCACCTGCCACGGCGCCAAGAGGGCGGGATGCAACCCTGGCTCAAGTAAGTCTGTTCGGCCCGGCCCTTCACAAGTTGAGGGGCCATGGGTCCACTGATCCACCTAAATTAGTGCCAGATGTACTAATCTCACCTGATGGTATCGATGATTCCTGCCGAATTTATTGGAAGGTTTTTCTAGTGCAACAATCACGTGGAATATTATGGCTCTCTTATACTTAATGTCACTCGCTAGCTATATTACTCTAGATGCCCTAGTTCTGTTGCAAGTTACTGTGCAAAATCGTAATACCGTTGCTATTTTTACTTAGTTGCTTCCACGTGACTCTTCAAACGATCAGGCACTTGATTGACCAAATATAGAAACATCAGCCAGGTCATGTTGGCGAGCCTTCTATAAGATGGGGCGGGCGGGGTAAGCTTAGGTGAATCTCAGCTCTACACAAGGTCACAATAACAAGCGATCAACTTATTCATCAAAGATAGCGATGTACTGCCATGATTGTGATCGATTATTTAGCAGTCATCTAGCTCTCCAGCAACACTTAATTTCTCCAGTTCACGATTTTGAATGCGACGAGTGCGATAAGTCCTTCAGGACCCAACAGTCTCTCGACCAGCATCTCAACTCGCCAGCTCATAACTTCGAATGCGAGGAGTGCGGTCGGACCTTCGGACGGAACAGTCTCTCGCCCAGCATCGTCAGTCCTTAGCCCATAATGTCAACATGCGATCATTCCTTTGAGGTGAGCAAGAGCAGAGCAAGAGGCGGTGTGGGATAAAAGAATTTGGTAGCAATCGTTCCGTTCTTGAGTGCGACAATGGCCGTGCTATTCCAGAGGTAGAATCAAAATGGTTAAACAGAGTCTGTTTGGTGTGATATACCTTTTAGAATTGATGTGGATCCGATAGTGGATTGCTTTCGTCGGCATTGGTAGGCGCACTTCGCTGGCCTGATTTTCCATCAGCAATTTGTCCGTGGTAGCCCAGAGAATCAAAAAGTACGGTACTGTGGTTACTACAGTGCTGTGCCTACTACAGTACCGTGCCTACTACGGTACAGTACTATTACAGTACCGTGCCCACTACAGTACCGTGCCTCTTACAGTACTGTAAGTGGATCTTATGGTCCGCAGTCCGTCGGCAGAACCATATTGGATGAGATCCGTGGATACGGCCCGTCGACCTGATCAGCAGGACCTAAATGGACCTGACAGTTGCTCCCCCTCAATGTGGTTTGTGCCCAGGATTGCGTCATCCCGTCTTCTTGGCGCAGCGTTAACTGGCAGTCCCTTGTCAACCTAGTCACATTTCACGTGTTTGTTTACTTCACATATGGTGGCTCCACTACTCTCGCGCCTGGTGGTCTCACGCCCCAAACGCTCCATCGCCCGCCGGTCTTACGCCCCATTACCCTCCAGCGACCCACACGCCTCTCACGCCCGCCGCTCTTACGACCAATCACGGCCTCGAGAGCGACGCTCCTCAGATCGCGATTGTCGTGGGACCACATGGAAGCGTGAGACCGACGGGCCTCAGGGCGCATGAGGGCGTAAGTCTAGCTATGGCGTGAGAGCTTATGGTTCGAAGGACCATTGGGAGTCCCAAGCCTCACTGATTCCAAGCAAGTCGTCAATAAAACTTTTGGAGCAAACTCCTTACCCTGGTGTGAACTGACTCTCTCATTGCGACGACCGTTCACTGTGAGCATTCCAGTTGGATGTTCACTTTGATTTAGCAGAAGCAGGTGGCCACATTTTTGCAGGAACGCGCGTCACACATTATGCCGCGCGTCCACCGCCGATATAGTTCTGACGCAGTCGACGAGTTAGTTCTGACTCGGCCGGTCATCTCAATTGCTGCTGAACACAGCGCTAGATGCAGCTTACTAACTTGGAATCGGAAACGTCCGTACCCGGATCTACAAGAGTTCTTCTGGACTCAAAACTCTTCTACAAGAGCTCTTCTGGACTCTAAACTCTTCTAGAAGAGCTCTTCTGGGATCTAAACTCTTCTACGTAATCACTCGTTTGCGCAATGTATATCTAAGTAGTGCACATGGAACTGCCGCAAATTGCTCGAGGAGCTCAGAAGAGAAGCCCTCGGATGGGGAGTTATACTACAGTTTGAGATGCGGGGTGTTTCAGCAGCGGAGGTGCTACAATGGCCACAGTGATAGCACAGCGTCTGTCACAGCAAGTGATTGTGAGCTTCGCTCACAGTCAGATGCAACGAATAGGTCATACTCTACACATCGACATGCGTAATAGATCCACTGGCCAAAGCGGGTAATGCGCACTACCGATCCCCAACGGTGGGGCTGGAGGTGATTTGGTTCGAACCGCTGCTGATTAATGCTTTGTAGTACCGTAATGGTCCGTGCACAAATGCTTCAAGTGACAGGTGGCCGCCTTGCCAGGCGCTTGCGCCGAAGGACTCGCATATTCACTCAATTTTAAATCAAGAGACACTATTACAGTCATCGATATCGGTCTAAATGGAACGACTTACAAACCTCTTAAGGGTCGGGACGAAAGCTCCGCCACATGCGGATCGGCTGGTGGCTGACCAGTGCACGGGCAGTGATACACCATTACCGGTCCTACGATCTCCATATGATTCAGACCCATCTAACCCCAGAATGTCTGACCCTTCGCCCCCGTTTCCAGATGGCATCAAAGTATGGCACGACTGTCCTGATGCTACGATCGATATTTGTTTTGTCCACGGCCTCACAGGGAACGGAGACAGCACATGGACAGCCTCAAAACAGTCCCTGCCGTGGCCGACTATGCTGCTGCCGCCCAAGCTTCCCCGTGCCCGCTTGCTCACATGGGGATACGATGCCTACGTTGTGCGAGTCTCCGTCACGTCGAAGAACCGGCTTATCGACCATGCCAATAACCTCCTCATCGACCTAACCAACGACCGAGCCAGTTGTAGCGCGTCCGGCCGCCCGATTATCTTCGTGGCGCACAGCCTCGGCGGCCTTGTCTGCAAGGAGGCTATTCTGTCATCGCGTAACAATCCCGAACCTCATCTTTGCGATGTTTTCAAACACACGACCGGAATCATATTTATGGGTACACCACATCGAGGATCATGGATGGCGGACTGGATGAAGATTCCGGCTTCGCGCCTAGGAGTCTTGAAGTCGACGAACAAGTCACTATTGGAAGTCTTAGAGACGAACAACCAGTTACTTGAGTCGGTCAATGTCAGATTCTGGTCAATGGTTAGAGGGCAGCGGGAGAGTGGCAGACGGCTGGAGATCTCATGTTTCTTCGAAGAGCTGCCATTACCGGTGGTTGGCCACATAGTTTCCAAGGAGTCGGCCACACTCGAAGGCTACACGTCGGTCAGTGTGCACGCCAACCACAGCGATATGGTTAAGTTCAGGACGGAGAACGACAATGGATTTAAGAGGCTAGTTGGAGACTTGATGAGGTGGGAAGGCGAGGCCAGATCGACGACAGGTGCGTAGAGCCTGAGATCAGAGTACACTCCAGATCTAACGAAATGGGAAGGTCGGCTTATGCCAGCGAGCAGAGAAGCTCCGGCGGTAGGGATAGACATAGCTGATAGTAGTGAGTACAGCTGGGATATGATTCTTTGTCCACCCCTCTTATCTAATACATTAGATGCAATCTACCAACCAAGTTACTATTTGCCATTCTTAAAGAATAGGCGGTTTGTCGGACGAGCTACTATACTCAAGACACTCGAGAAGAAGCTATTCATTGAAAAGAGCGAAGCGGTGGCACTCGTTGGTTTGGGCGGTATTGGAAAGACCCAGGTGGCGTTGCAGCTTGCATATTTGGTTAAGGCAAACAAACAAGGATATTCGATCTTCTGGGTAGCAGCGCAAAGTGAAGCGAGTTTTGAGAAGGCGTACGCGGAATTGGCCCAGGAGCTTGGCGTAAAGAAAACCAAAGAGGACGAAGACGAAGACGTCAAGGATCTGGTTCGCCGTCACCTCCATTCGGAGAAAGCTGGAAGGTGGCTTCTCATCGTGGACAACGCGGATGATATGGAGGTGGTGATGGGATCGAATGAGAAGCGCGGCATATATCGGTATCTTCCCGAGAGCGAGAGTGGCCGAGTGGTATTTACGACACGGTCGAGAGACGTCGCTCTGGCAGTGGCTGGGAGCCATATTATTGAACTGGGAGAGATGAGCCAAGAAGAGGCAATGGTCTTCATGGAGACGTCGCTGACTCAGGGAGAACTTCTCCAGGATAAAGCAACAACTGTGGAGCTCCTTCGGGAACTGACGTACCTTCCACTAGCTATTGCTCAGGCGGTGGCATATCTTAATCAGAACCAAATATCCGTTCGAAAATACCTAGGATTGTTACAGGGAACGGAACAGAGCAGAGTGAGCCTAATGAACCGAGAGTTCCACGACCGGACGCGGTGCGAAGGTTCGCAAAACGCGGTTGCGACGACGTGGCTTGTGTCATTTGCTCAGATCCAAAGATCTGACAAGGCTGCAGCGTCCCTATTAGGCCTTTTGTCCTGTATCGAGCCAAAAGCGATCCCGCGGTCGATTCTGCTAGAGGTGGAGTCGGAGGAAGTAATGGAGCATGCGATTGGGACTCTCCGGGGGTATGCTTTTCTATCGCAACGAGGAGAAGAGGAGATGTTTGATATGCACAGTCTCGTGCATGTGGCAACGCGGGTATGGTTGGAAAGCGAAGGGCTCAGAGAACAGACGACGATAGATGCGATACGTCATATTGGGAAAGTATTTCCCCCTAGAGATCAGACAACGCGCGAAAAATGGAGAGGGTACGTACCCCACGGACTCCAGGTACTGAATAGAAGTAGCTGGTGTCGAATACCAGAGAGGTACGAGCTGTTTATAACAGTTGGGTTGTGTTTAGATCTGGATAGACGATTTAAGGAGGCAATAACATGTTTCGAAGCGGCGAGTAAATGGAAGGGGGAGCATTTTACTGAAGATAACGACTCTCGACTAAAACTAGAGCACGATCTTGCAAACGCATACCTAGACGACAGACGGATTAAGGAGGCGATTGAGATCTTAGAGCATGTGGTGGCAGTACGAAAGAGGACGCTAGAAGACAAGGACAACTCTAGACTATCATCAGAGCACGCACTTGCAAGTGCATACCTTGACGACAGACGGATTAAAGAGGCAATTGAGATCTTTGAGCATGTAGTAGCAGTAGAAAAGAGGACTCTGACTGAAGAGGACAACTCTCGACTATCATCAGAGCATGAACTTGCAAGGGCATACCTTAACAACAGACGGATTAAGGAGGCAATTAAGATCTTAGAGCATGTAGTGGCAGTACAAAAGAGGACGCTAGCAGACGAGGACCACTCTCGACTAGTGTCAGAGCAAACACTTGCAAGCGCATACCTAGAAACTGGACGGCTTAAGGAGGCGATTAAGATCTTTGAGCATGCAGTGGCAGTGCACAAGAGGACACTAGCAGACAAGGACAACTTTCGGCTAACATCAGAGCATTTACTTGCAGTGGCATACCATGAAAACGGACAGATTAAGGAGGCGATTGAGATCTTAGAGCATATAGTGGCAGTGCAAAAGACGACGCTAGTAGACGAGGACCACTCTCGTCTAGTGTCAGAGCAAGCGCTCGCAAGCGCATACCTAGACGACAGACAGATTAAGGAGGCGATAGAGATCTTTGAGCATGTGGTGGCAGTACGAAAGAGGACACTAGAAGACAAGGACAACTCTAGACTATCATCAGAGCACGCACTTGCAAGTGCATACCTTGACGACAGACGGATTAAAGAGGCAATTAAGATCTTTGAGCATGTAGTAGCAGTACAAAAGAGGATACTAGCAGACGAGGACCACTCTCGGCTAACATCAGAGCATTCACTTGCAGTGGCATACCATACCGACAGACGGATTCAGGAGGCAATTAAGATCTTTGAGCAAGTGGTAGCAGTACAAAAGAGGATGCTAGCAGAGGAGGACCACTCTCGACTATCATCAGAGCATGAACTTGCAAGGGCATACTATGAAAACGGAC